>APFE031055458.1:0-86461 GCA_000404065.3 Pinus taeda | reverse complement strand
CTACGTCAATTATTCATGGAAAGAATATAACACAAACCAACACTCCCATCACCTCCAACACCTCACATTTTGCTCTCGCCTGTATCCTGTAGGTTCAATTTAATTCCTACAGGATCATCTTGTAGGTTTTCTTGAAATGGCCTATTTTAAGGCCGAATTGATGGAAAACCTCTAGGAAGTCACCAAAAGCCTCCCAGGGGTCCTCCACACCATCCAACCATTTCATAACCCTTCTAGCCATCCTCAAACATCCTAAATTCACCTACCACATCCACAAAAGCAATTAGCTTGCATACTTGATTTTGCATAAAAAGAGAAAAAAACAAAAACAAATTTAGTTCAGTCCCTTTACTTGCACATTAGTGTTGTTTTATGCTTCTTACTTATACAAATTTGATAGTAGCATTTGTTTCATGTTGATCTATCATTTCTGCCTAACATAGCTTCTTAAATGGTTAATTAGGGAATGATGTGATTTAGCATTACATGTCGACCTTCTCCATTATTGCAATAGAGTAACACTCTCTTAGAATAGATTTACCTTTCTTCCATCAAAGAATCAAGCTTCTTCTGACTCCATATAAGTCTATCTTGGAACCCCAACGATCTATCACCAACTGAACAGTGATAACATGAAGAACCATCACTTTTACTTGCGCATACAACACTGTCACCTCCAAGTTTGTATGAACCCCGGGTTGATAAGTAAATATGGTAGCCCAGGATTTGTAGCATCCTTGCTGCAATATTGATGCTCATCACTCCTAGACAACCAGCCTCTACCTCCACCTAGGGAGAGTGAGGAATAAAGAGAGGAAATCATGCCTAAAGTAAATCCATAACCCTTTCCTGAGAGATTAAATCATACAATCCATCCTACCCCAAAAGACATTGAATTTTTGAGAGAATTGAAAAATATGTGTCAAAATTCCACTTCTCCAAGCTATAAAATATGTACCTATTTAAAACAATTTCATCAATGAGAAGTGCTTCAAACATCGAGGGAGTCGAAAAAGAGACACCCCTACCGTTAATGTCATTGGACAACTGTCTGACTTAATGTTGGGGTAGGTAATTTGCCCAAAGTATTTGGACCCTGGAAATCCTGTAGTAGATGTGCACATCAATGGCATGATTGTCCCACAAAATCCGATTGACCTTGGGACTACCATTAATGTGATGAATAAGGACACCATGCTCAGGATCAATCCCCAGGGTTCATTGAGAAAGACCAAAATAGTCTTGAAACTTGCAAACCATTCCACAGTGACCCCTAAGGGGATTGTGGAGGATGTGATGGTCTCCATTGACTCTTGGGAGTACCCTGTAGATTTCCTAGTCCTCTAGCCTAAGGCTAAGCTTACTGGTTACCCTCTCATCCTTAGGAGGCCCTGGTTAGCCACTGTCCATGCCTACATTGGTTGCAGGGCTAGAAATATGACTATTAAAAATGGGCATATCTCCAAGCAGTTAGCCCTGTACCCTCCTTCTTGGCCATATCTAGAAAATGACTTACGATTATGGCTGAAAGAGGAGGAAGAAGATGAAGTTTATTCATCCCAACTCTATACCTTAGAAACAACCATGGGAGGAGGACAACCAGATGAAGATGATTTGATTGAACACACTCCAAATTCCAACTCCTAGCACATTTTCTTTAGAGGAAGTAGTAAAGGAAACCTAAAATAACCATCATATTGATCTATCCTTAGCTGATTCAAACCATACTCGTGTCAAAACCATAAAATTCAGCCTTGTGAGAACCTTGAAAATCAACCCATCCCTTTCTGTACACCAAGAAGAAAAGTTGTGCAAGATGCTAAAGGAACATTTCAATGCCTTTGCTTGGAGTTACAAGGAAGTGAAAGGAGTGCACCCCTTAGTGTGTACTCACCATTCAAAGAATGTTGAAAACCAGTCCGACAACCCCAAAGGAGAATGAATCCAGCTCTCAAGGATATATTCAAAGAACAATTGCAAAAGCTGCTAGATGCACGATTCATTTACCCTATCTCAGATAGTGAGTGGGTCTCTCCTTTGGTGTTGGTTCCAAATAAAAATAGGAAGTGGAGGATTTGTGTTGATTATAGAGAGTTAAACAAAGCAACAAATAAGGACCATTTCCCTCTACCTTTCATTGACCAAGTGCCAAATGGCTTGGCAAGGAAAACATTTTTCTCTTTCCTAGATGGGTTCAACAGGTACAACCAAATCCAGATCAGCCTAGAAGACCAAGATAAAACCAACTTCACTTGTTCTTGGGGTACTTTCACCTACAGGGTCCTTTCCTTTGGCCTATGAAATGCCCCTACCACTTTCCAGAGAGCAGTCCTAAGTATCGTTGCTGAGCTAGTCCATGATGCAGTAGATATTTATATGGATGATTTCACTCCCTATGGTTGTGATTTCCAGGAGGCTTTGTCCAACTTAGGTAAGGTGCTAAACAAATGCATTGAAATGAACCTGTCCCTTAGTCCCAAAAAATGTGAGTTCTTGATGACTATAGGGACTGTTATAGGTAATTTAATATCCCAGCAAGGACTGCAAGTGGACCCAAACAAAATAGCCATCATCCATAGGGCCCCACCTCTGCAAAAATAGAGAGATGTTAGAAGTTTTCTAGGTTTAGCTAGATATTATCTAAGGTTTATAAAAGACTTCAACGAGTTATCTTCTCCTTTAATTGGGTTGTTGGCCAAAGACTCTAAATTTGTATGGTCAAAAAGTTGTCAAGAGCCTTGGACACCCTGAAGGAAAAGTTGACCATTGCACCTATTCTCTGAGGCCCAAATTGAGCGCTTCCTTTTGATATACATGTTGATGCCTCACACAAAGCCATAGGAGTAGCTCTAGGCCAGATAGATGAAAAATTGCCTTATGCCATTTACTTTATTAGTAATAATCTGTCAAAGGTCGAACTGAACTACAAAGTGACAGAAAAGGAGCTCCTAGTTGTTGTGCATTCATTGAAAAATTTTAGGAATTACATTATAGGTTATCAAACATTTGTGCATAGTGACCATGCTCCAGTTAAATATTTAATGAATAAACCTGATGTGAATGCTTGAATTATTAGATGGTTACTTTTATTACAACAATTTGATCTAACTATTGTTGATAAGCCTGGCAAGGAAAATATTGTTGCAGATTTTTTGTCCAGGTTAACTTTTCATGTAGGAGAGGAAGGAATGGTTGATTATCAAATACTGGATGAACATTTATTCGCCATTTCAGTTCTCTCTCCATGGTTTGTTGACATAGAAAACTACTTGGTGTCTACACAGTTCCCACCAAATTTCTCCTCCAAAGAGAAAAGAAAGATTGTGAGGAAGAGCACCCCATTCACTTGGATTGGAGCTAACCTCTTCAAACTAGGCCCAGATCAAATTCTGAGAAGATGTGTCAGGGAGGAGGAAGTCTTTGACATCCTTCTGACTTGTCATGATGTGCCTTGTGGAGGTCATTTTGCATCCAAGAGGACAAAATTCAAGGTGTTACAAGCTGCTTATTAGTGTTCCACCCTTCATCAGGATTTGCAAAAGTGTACTAGTTAGTTTAATTGGTGCCAAAGGATGGGAAAGCCTACTCCAAGGGATGAAATTCCTCTGCAACTTCAAGTGACTTTCGAGCCATTTGAAATGTGGGGCATGGATTTCATTAGACTGATTGGCCCTCCATGCAAGAAAAAGCAGTACATCATTGTGTGCACTGACTATTTTACCAAGTGGGTTGAAACCAAGACAATCAAGGCAGCAACATAGGAGAAGGTGGTTGAGTTCTTAAGGGAAAATGTATTTTACAAGTTTGGGTACCCTAGAGAACTGGTCATTGATCAAGGTAGCCAGTTTACATCCAACATGATTGAAGACTTGTTAGGCCAGCACAAGATCAAGCATATAACCTCCACTCCCTATCACACACAAGCTAATGGGAAAGTAGATGTGACCAACAGAGCACTGGAGGGCATTCTGACTAAAGTGGTTAGCAGCAGTAGAAAATATTGGGCAGATAAATTAGTTGAGGCCACCTAGGCCTATAATACCACCTAGAAGACCACCACTTGATTCACCCCCTATGAGTTTTTCTATGGGAAGAAGGCCCTTCTCTCCATTGAGTTTGAGTACCATACATTGAGGATGGCATCCCAACTAGAGCTAGATCTCAATAGTGCACAAAAAGAGATATTTCTCCATCTGAATGGGTTAGATGAGTTTAGAATATAGTCCCTCTTGCACAGAGGTGACTCAAATTCAGAGGAAGATCTGGCATGACAAGAACATCAAGTACAAACAATTTCAAGAAGGCAATTGGGCTTTTTTATATGATTCCACATATAAATACTTTAAGGGAAAGTTAAGGATTAGATGGTTAGGGCCTTATGTCATAGAGATATGTCATGACAATGGTTCAATACAGATTAGAACAATAGATGCAGAGGTTATTCCTTTACTTGTTAATGAGCACAGATTGAAGGTTTACAAGAAGCCATTGTCAAAGCAAGAGTTCATTGATGGTATCAGCAAAATAGTGATGGTGGTGGAGCAAGTCTCAACTCCTACCTCATAAAGTCATTGAAAAATGAAAAATAAAAAGACAAGGAGACTCAGGTGAAAACCTCCATGAGGCACCTGAGTCCCACTATTGGGTTGAAAACCTCTTGAGGCAGCCCAATGGTGTAAAAAAAAAAAAGAGAAATAAAAATATGTTGGGCGCGGGATACCCCCAAGGCAAGTTTTGGGGCTTAAAGCCCAATTTTTGACTAAGTCCGATGTAAAGACTCTACAATTTGTGGGCACAGAGCACGAAGTTGTAATTAAGTCATATGGTTGTCTGCCCTTATTTTTGTAATGTAATGTCGGCTTGAGAGTTCTACCCATGGTCCGCGGACCATGGGATTGTATAAATAGGGCGAGGCTCTAAGTGTAAAGAGACAACAATCTAAAATAGAAGATCTAATGATGAAGCATTAAGTCTAAGTGTAAAGTCGAGTATTTGGGTTGTAAACTAGGAGAAGGCTCTGCAGCTAAGTGTGCAGAAGCCTAGTAGTCTGCAGCTAAGTGCGTAGGGCAAGTTGAGTCTATAACCGATTGAAGCATTAATAAAGAGAAGTTTTACATTATTTTTGTGTATCTTTTTATGTTTTATGCATTGAAGTATATTGGGTATGAATTGTAAGCTTACTGTTTATTTTCTATGCAAACTTATATGAATGTGTTGAATAAGTGAATATAAGATAAAGTATTTGTTTACACAAAGGTAACTAATTTTTATAAGAAGATAAGTAAGATCCACAGTGTAACTTGGGGAAATAGCGCAAATTTCTACTTTAGCAACACAAAAGCTCCTCAGCCCCTGGTTAGGGTTGCGCAAGGCGAGTATAATAGGCAATGAAGGCCTCGCAGGTCAAGAAAGTGTGTGAAGTGACCTACGTAAAGATATTCACAGTTAGACTAAATCATCCCCTCAGAGATCTCTAAGGTGCGAAACTTGGTTCCAGCATCCCCCCCATACTGATTCGAGTGAGACCTCGGTCCGTGCTCTAGGGGATGTTGCCGAAAGGGCCAGTAGTATAGGGATTTTTTTGGCTAAATAACTCTGAACCTGGGTTAGGCCCCATCAAGCCAACCAAAATCTGCATAGAGATGTCTAATGTTGTATCATTGGAATCCAACTAATAAAGAAATTGAAGGTTGATTAGACAAGAGAATTCATTATTTCACGATGCAACGGGAACATGAATCCATGAATATCAAAGGAATAGTGGTTAGAATGCTACCTGTACATAGAGATCCACAAAATTTTCTTCGCATCTTTCCCTACTAAGCTGTACTAGTGGATCGCAAAGCTAGAAGATAGCCAAGGAAGGTGGAAGCTTGACAATAATATTGTGTGGACCTCAAAGTTGGTGCACAAATTGGAAGCATCAGAGGATAAGATCGCATGTGTTGTTGATCACTAGCTCGATCGGATTATAAGAGGATTCATTACTGAGTTCGTGGTAGAAACGTTAGTTAGCTATAGCGAGGCAGAGTGACACTTTCTCAAAGGACCGCAAGGTAAGTACATAAAGTCTCTGAATACTTGGATTAACATGTTATTGTGTGAAAATAGGGTTATGTAATTACCTTGATGTTCAGAGCCACAAGGAGTGGAAAAACCTACAGAAATGAAGAAAGTAAGGGACCATAGAATAGCCCTTTGATTTCACCTCCGTGAGGGGATGAGGAAGAGCTCGCGAAGGTCTCGCCATGAAGTGCAATCAAATTGATAAGGTAGAGAATTATATGCATACCACCCCACCCACACCACCATCAGCTTCACTTCCTTCACCTCCATCTTCTCCCGTACCACCTCCGCCACCACCATGAGTCAATATGGCAAGCACGATAAAGTTGCCTGTGTTCAAGGGAGTAGGAAATGAAGATCTGGACCATTTTTGGTTCGTGATAAGATATGTATGGGAAGCATAGGGAGTTATAGATTATAATATAAAGAAAGCGATGCTGGTCAACACTCTACAGGATCGCGTGCCGACCTGGTATATTAAGCATTCTAATGACAATACGAATACGGGAATCGTGGATATCCAAATTGTGTTGAACAGAGAATTTAGTAGGTTGAAGTTAGAGGCGCAGTCAATCATTGGATTCAAAGAGATCACAATTCTACCAGGTGATACCCCTTGGGAATTGGATCAAAGACTGAAGTGCACAATTTTCAAAGCTAATATGACTTTGACGAATGGACAACATCGCAAATGGTTTGTAGCATCACTAAGGCCACATTTGAGGAATGCGTTCTCACAACAGAGGTTAAAGACTCAAGTAGAAGCCCTAGAGATCATGACGAGGCTGCATGAGACCCTGATATAGGATCCTAACCTCGGAGTTTAGTAGATCCACGCGCAGTTGAAAAACTTATGCCTTGAGATGCAGAGTTTGAAACAAGACAGGACAGCCCGACCAATAGTGCGTGAAGAGGTATGGTGCGTTAAATGTAAGGGTGAGGGTCATGACAAGGACCAATGCCTAGTGTTTGTGAAATACCTCACGGGAGGAGGACCTATGCAATTAAGATTGGAAGCACAAGCAGGACCTAGCGTGGTGCCTGATTTTTGGTGTGTGATTTGTCAAATAGGAGGAAAGCATGCTACGGACAACTGCCATTTGTTACAGAAGTACACATAAAATTCACAAAAGTTGTTCTTTAATTCTTGTAGATCAGTTGGACATGATGAGCACACTTGTAGAAACTATGAGTTGATGATGGATAGAACTCCCACCTACAGGGTTTAGGCTGAATCGCGACCCCTTGACCAGAACACACGAGTGGTGCGAACCAGATTTCAAGGGCGCGTGTGAGGCTGAGGTGGGGGAGGACATGGAAGAGGTCCTGGATAGCTGATATGCTACAATTATGGAGGGCCAACAAATTACGCTCATGATTGTACGAATCCAACGCGTCCATCATGTCTGTATTGAACCTTGTTTGATCACGAGATGGGGGACTGTCCTATGCTAATAGCTAGGCTACGTAACAAGGGAGTGCTACAACCTCCCCCGACTCAGAACCTGCAAATGATGAGGTCTGAGTCACGTGAGGAAGATCCAAATGTGAACATTGTGCTCTGAAGTGGAATTACGATAGGAGATGATAAAGGAAAACAACCCAAGATAGTACTTGGGTTCACAAGGCTCCGATAAAGAAGCAAAGTTTGATTTGGAGCACGCTAAGGAAGCCTTCATGGAAGCTAAGAAGAGCTTCACTGATGCCTCCAATTCAGGAAGCAAAGATAGATAGGAGCCGGAAATGGACCCATCTATGCTTACGACGTTCCTAGAAACATGCATGAAGCTACTGCGGGCGACAGTAAGGCTATAAAAGGATTGCATGAACTGGTTAACAGATGCATTAGGACCGCGCTAGGAGATTTGCACGTAGTTCGGAAGATTGGAAAGCCTGTGACAAGGACGAGAAGAGAAATGAGGTTGATCGTGCAGATTGGAGAATATGATATCGACCAAGTAACTCTGGATTTAGGATCAAATGCGAACGTTCTACCGATGCAGACATGGGAGCACATGGGAAGGCCTACATTGCAATGGTCTCCTATCCAGCTACGAATGGCGAACCAACAAAATATAATACCTATGGGGAGATTGCAGAGAATCACCATGGATATTGAAGGGGAAAGCACACAACCAGACTTTGAAGTGATAGAGATTATTGATGACGGCAATGCCTACCCCACGCTCTTAGGAATCGATTGGGCCACTAACGTGAACGGGGTGATTAATCTGAAGAAGAACAAGATGATTTTTGAGAAAAATTCTCTGCGCGTATTCGTACCTTTGGACCCTATAGAAGGATCACACTACATAAAGCCGATGCGCGACTATGAAAAAGATGACGATTTGGATTGCATCTACAAGATAACCGCACAAGAGCAAGACAGGGTAAATCCCACCGCGAAAGGACAAATATCATGGGAGTCTGAAAGCTCCTGTACGTTGGATTCAGATGAAGGGATAGAGCAATGGCAGAACAAGTTACACAAGGTAACCACACTAAATTGTAACATGATGACAAGATCATTGTGCTACGTATCAATAGAAGTGAGAGATTTGCCTACTTATGATGGATTAGGTGAGGTAGATGCTTTCGTGGATAGATTTGAAAGGGAGGCTCTGAAAAGCAACGTTTCCAGGCTTTGAAGTGGGTGCTGCGCACTACGTCCGCGAGGTAGTGGGGTACGCACAAGGAAGCTTGGATGGCTGGCGCCAATGCAGGAGAATGATGTGCATGCATTTTGGCAAGCCCAAAATGTGATTAGAAGATAAATATAATGTATGGGATTGTCTGCGTGCACATCTATCAAGGTGGGTACATGCATATGGTAAACAACCTACGCATATGCACATGAACTTCATGTTCGGGAATACGATCAATAAGCGTGTGTTGGGGAGGAAATTGCGTGAACGGTCCCTCTAGTTGGAATGACAAAGTGTGGAAAGAAAGAGTGTGCATAAGACTACCCATGCAGAAGCATTTAATGAAGTGTGCGAAGCACTGAACAAGGTATATAATGCGCAACAACGTGATTGGGACCTACGCGTACCAGCAATTTTGTGGGCTTACAAGACAATGTGCAAGAAACTGACGGGACTGACACCTTCTAGGTTGGCCTATGGAGAAAATGTTGTAATACTAATGGAGTATATTATGCCTAGTCCGTGAATAGCAGCGCCCATGGATATGATGGTTCGCGGAACCTTGGAAGAAGGGATCGCACAACTTAACGAAGAAGAATGCTTGGAACCTGATGAAGAGATCTAACAAGGTAATCTTAAGCTCCAAGAACTCATGAATGAAAGAGCTTGGTTAAGGGAGAAAAGTGATCTGATGGAGGCAGAAGTCAAGAAGCTTGAGGAAGGAATAAAGAAGGATTTTCTTGATAAGAAAACTGCGGTAAACTGATTTATGCCTTAGATTAGCTTGATGCCTTAGATTGGACTGTATATTACTAGAGGGATCACTGATTTATGGTTATATTTGTTTACACGAAAGTAACTAAGTGTTAAAAGAATATAAGTAAGATCCACAGTGTAACTTGGGAAAATAGTGCAAATCGATGCTTTAGTAGTGTGAAAGCTTCTCAACCCCTAGTTAGGGTTGCGCGAAGGTGAGTATAATAGAGCGCAAAGGCCTCGCAGGTTAGGAAAGTGCGCGAAGTGATTTACGCAAAGATATTCACAATTGGACTAAATCGACCCCTCAAACATCTCTAGGGTGAAGAAACTTAGTTCCAACATCTTCCCATACTGCTTCGGGTGAGACCTTAGTGCGCACTCCGCGGGCTATTGCCAAAAGGGCCAGTAGTACAGGGATTTCTTTTGCTAAATAACTCCTAACCTAGGTTAGGCCCCATCAAGCCAACAAAATATCTCTAGGTGAAAACCTCTTTTGAGGCCCCCAGGGCAAGAAGCTAGGATGAAAACAACTTAGAGGCAAACTAGTTGCTTTCAAAAAGAAAAAGAAAAAATAAAAAGAGAAAAGAAAACTTTGAAAATATTGTTTGGAGGTCAGCAGGAGGAGGATCAAAGCATTAAGAGAGAATCATAAGGGACCTATCCAACTCATGTTTTTATTTCTCCATTGATTATCCTTCATCATTCCTTCATTCCCTCCATTTTTCCACTCATTTACCTTAGTTTCCAAGGGTTCTGTGTTTTGTATAGGATTCCCTGTAAACCTACAGGATTCCCTGAAAACCTACAGGATGATCCTGCAGGAATTACAGTGGCTTGGGAATCCTAAAGGAAGTAACCCTAGAGCAAGGGAATGACATGCTCATGTCAAAAAAAAAAAAATCTACTTCACCATCTCATCACCATACCTCTCTACACCATGATCACCCCTGCATTCATCCAAAAAAAAATCAATTTCAAAAAAATTTGAATTACAGTTTTCAAAGAAAAAAATAGATTAAAGAGGATGAAGACATAGAACAAGGGGACAACACCTGCAAGCTATTTTCCTCATCCAAAAATTCATATACCCCTTCTCTTCCCATGCCAACCATCCTCATGCTCCAGAAGTGGAAAATGATTAAAATTTTGAGGGATAAGCACCTACAGGACATCCTGTAGTGAATCTTTTAGCAGCTTATCCCACAAAACGAAAAATCACAGGTTGCAGTTAGCTTCAAGCATGGAGATCCAGAGGTCAAAGAAGCTCCTCCAGAGCCTAGCATCAACATCCAAGCACCTGCACATAAAATAAAATCATCAGAGGACAATAAAAAAGGAAAGGAGAAAAGAACATGTAGAAAACACACAACAAAGACTTCATTCTTCAACAAACAACACCAAGGCATCATTACCACAACTAAGTATCTTGCTTCCACTCTCTCATTAGCATAATATGATCAAAAATGTAAAAGCTGCGAAAGAGTTGTTTTATAAGAAAAAGGTGGCCAGTTAACTTGGCCACCTTCGCTCAGTCAACGAGGATAAGATAGCTATTCCTTACACACATGTTAATAGTCAAGTCAAGGAAAAGGAGAGATGAGGTCAAAAGTGGTTAAGCTACGGATGCTCGAAGTGGGAGATGATTACAAGGTGAGGAGAATGATGATGTGGTAGTGGGACCAATGGTCCAAAAATGGATACTTGTACCTCGGTTGCCAGCACACAACCCCACTTAAATCACCCGTATGAGGAAATAAACATTGATCCCCATTCATATAGACATTCACATTCTCAAGGCTACACACTGGCAAACTTTCTCTCGACCCTCTAGCAGTCTACAGGAAAGGCAGAATTTGTTTTTTTCCAATGCAGGACCACCTACAGGAAATCCTACAAGATCCTACAGGATACATTCCAGCACCTACATGATTGGTAGTGAGTAGTTTTAAAAGGGAAAAATAGAGGTTGGCTTCATCAAATAGTGATAAGGAGGCATGCTTTATATTTTTCCATATTTTCCAAGTGAAAAGAATATAGAAAATCCTTCTATTTTATTGAAAAATGTTTGCAGTCTAGGGAATTGCATACACATAATTTTTATTTAAAATTCCCCATTCATTAAATTTTGTGTCATACATATGCACCCCTCCATCCATCAGAGAAAAATGACATGGGGATTTAATAAGAGGGATTCCATCAACACAGTGAGGATTCATCAACACCCTCCTATGCTAGAGATATTCACAAGGCACAATTCGATGGGTTTCTTTGAGAATTTGACGGGGTATGATGATGAAGTAGCCAGAGATTTTTCTCTCTCCCTCATTCCACTAACTAGGACCCATGTCACTGTTGTGGTGAAAGGCCTCTCTGTAGAACTCACCCCTGAAATCATAGGCATAATTACCACACTTTCCTTAGGAGTGCCTTGGAGAAAGGAGGATAAGGGTAATAGCCAAACTGCAAAGAAGAAATTCTTGTTAGAAGGAGAGGAGGCCATGGAAGACAAGAATGGAATCAGAAGAGCAAGCCTACCATATCCTTGGAACGAATCTAGCTACCACCTTATAAAGTATATCTCATGTGAAGGTAGGTACAGTGTCGTATATGGATACCACTTTAGGCTTCTCCAAGAGTTAAGGTTTGGAGCAGATACACCTCCTCAAAATAGACTTAGAATTCCCTACTTCCTTCTTCAATCAGTGATAGATATGAGAATTAAGGTGCAGGAAGCAAACCATCAACAACTAGCCCATCATGGGTTAATTATAATTATCATAGAATATTCCCTCCAAAACCTCATAATCCCTATCACATGGGCAACTTTTAGAGACATGCAAACAGACGAAGATATAAAATCCCTTGAATATGACAAGAACCCCACTACCAGTGAAAGGGATGAAGAAGAAACTAAAAAGGAGGAAGAAGAAACAAAGAGGGATGAAGAAGAAATAGATGAGGAAGAAGAGGAAGAAAAAGAGAAGGAATGTGGTGAAGAGACAGAAGAGGATGCAAAGGAGGAAACTGATGAACAGAGTGAGGAACAATAGGGAGTAGAAGAGGAGAAAGACAAGAGTGAAAAGGAAAATGAAAAAGGGGAGGTAGAAGACAAGGAGGAATCACCTAGGGTATCTCCAGAACCCACTAAGAAATAGGCATCAACTTCCCTCACTGCCCTTAGTACCCCTATCAAGAAAAAAGGGAAAATATAGAGACAAACTCCATTGTACTTTAGGACAAGAAAAGGTACATGAAAAAGACAGGGAAAACCTCAAACTCCCACCAAGGTTCCTATTTTCATTGAAGACACACCCAAACAGCAGGAGAAGATGGCTCCACTTATGAAAACTCAAGGAGAAGGATCATCAGGAAAAGCCTCTCCCAAGTCTCCTATCACTTATGTTAGGAGGCCTGTCACTAGATCTGCCTCATCCAAAGGAAAAGGCCCCCTACAAGATACACAGAATGACCTATATGAAGCAGAGGGAATCCTACAGGAAACTCTACTAACCCTACAAGAAACTCAGAAATTGGACAAAGAAGGGAGTATACAGCAGGAAACAAAGAAAGAGGATCCAGAGCTAAGGGAACCTAGTCCTCAACCTAACCTCGACTCCAACTACATATTTATTGAAGGGGGTAGGGTCATTCCACCAAAATTTGTCATCCCATTATTATTTGAGATTGAGAAAGAAAGGGCAAGAAGACATAGATGGATGGAGATTTCCAAATCCAAGTGAGTGGAGGAAATAGGTCACATGGAGGAAAACGTTAAGGAGATGGGCAGAGAACTAAGCAGCCTGAGGGAAAACTACAAGAAAGAGAGAATCAACTGGCATCCATGGCCAGTCTATCCTTAGAGGAAATCCAATGTAGGATGGCAACTAAGTCCTATGCATTATACCTTAAGGAACAGTGGCTTCAGTTCCAAATCAAGACCCTAGCATAGAGAGGCACTATGCCATTCCAGGATTATAGACAGTTCATTGATCTTTGTGATCAAGGCACATTGGAGGATAGGGCTAAATTGTTTGAGTTCTAACTACATAACTTAGCCTTGACAGATCTGAATGTATGGGACCCTAATTCAAAACTAGGGGACTTACAGTTGATGGCTTTGATATCATGGATGAACCATGAGGAATCAAGGGCTGCAGAAATGAAAAACAATTATGGCAAGGGAAGAAACAAAATCTCTCATGATAAGAGCTAAGAATTCAAATCCAATGGTTGTCATCAGCACACATAACTTGATTGCAAATGACCCTCAACTTGCACCTAGGTACCTTGCTACCGAAGAGCAAGCAATCACACACTTTGAGGATATGTTCAGGCTCTTAGGGGATGATAGCATGCAATCTTTCCAAAGTAGATGGAATACTTTGCCCTACAGTTTGAAAATTAGAGAGTACCATTCTCCTCAAAGAATGAGAGAAGCATTGAACAAGATACCCATGTACAAGTAAGATCTCCAAAGACTCAAAGTCTATTGGATTGGCTTGAGACCCGGTCCACCACTGCTCTTAGGAATGTTGGAAGGAAGGAAGGAAGAGGAAGAAAGATAGTAGTGGGAAGAGATAGAAAGGAAGACATGATTCCATGCACAGGAAGAAACTACAGTAGAAGCATGGGATGCGAGGGGGGCCACTACAGCAATGAAAGGCATGGATATTGATTAAGTTGCTCAAAGGATGAGAAACACTTTTAGTAGGGGGGTGACAATGAGCCTCTTCATTGGGTAATTATATGGACCTTAATCCACCTCATATCTTAGTCAAATAAACTCTTCTCACAATTTATTACATATTTTGATTGTATTTTGTTTAGTGATATGATTCAAAGTGAGAAATTATTCCTAGTGGACTAATGTGCATTAAGTGCAGGTTTTTGAGAGAAAATCATGGAAATTTTGGCTAATTAAAGGTTGAAACTCGAATGAGACAAGGAAGAGATATTGTAGGAGGTAAATCTTCCTCATTTACTCCTCACCCATTCGAATATTCCTCAATCAATCACACTAGCTCGGAGTACAAACATCCAATTCATGGAGATTAAAAGGCAGTGAACAAGTGACAGTTAAAGAGATAGTTTATCTTGAGTTTGGGAGCCGAGATTCCCTAGATTTAAGGAATTCATGATGAGCACCAATATTTCAGCAATAATGTTGCAACTCTTGGGCTACCAACTTTACTTTATCGAACCGGGGTTCATACAAACTTGGAGGTGACAGTTTGTATACACATGTAAAAGTGATGGTTCTGCCTTTTGTCGTTGCTTAGCTAGTGAGAGACCACTAGGGTTTTCAAGCTAGACTTTTATGGGTTTAGAAGAAGCTTGGTTCCTTCATGAAAGAAATAGAAATCTACTCTAAGAGAGAACTGATCTACTGCAGTATTGAAAATGACTGATTCAATGCTAAGGCACACCATTTCCTAATTAATTGCTAAGAGAAATGCTTTGCAATGATGCTAAATTAACATGAAAATGATACTATCCTAAGCATGGAATTTGAAAACATCAAACACAACTGTTATGCATGTAGAATACTGTAAAAATTTTGTTTTGTCTTTTTAATCTTTTCATGAAAAATCAAGTGCAAACTAATCTCTTCTAGTGATGTGGCAGGTGGTTTAGGGATGCTGATGGATGGCTAGAAGGTTCAAGAGATGGTTGGAATGTTTGGGGGACCCTTGTGTGACCCTTGGGTAACCTTGGGAGGCTTCCTAGAGGTTTTCCCACAATTTGGCCTCAAAACATGCCACTACAGGAAAACCTACAGGATGTACTAGAAACCTACAGGATTCCCTGTATTTCTACAGGATGCAGCCGTGAGAAATATTATGGGTGTTGGAGGTTATGGAAAGCTTAGGGAAGGTGGTTTATGGGTGGAATGGAGTGATAAGAGGCCTAGGATCACTCAAAAACCAAAACCAAGTTTAGGAGAAGGTTGGATTCGCTCAAAATGCTTGAGGAAATGTCTATGTAAAATGATGAAATTGGTGGAGATTTTGATGAAAACAAGGAATGCCTATGGGTGGATAAAGTTGGAAGGTGGTTGTTGGCTATGAGATTTTGTCTACTTCTGAAGTACCTAATCTTCATCAAACATGTGTAATTTCCAAAAAGTCATGTAAACAAGAAGAATTCTCATAAACTAGACAAGCAAATTTTAATGAACTAACTGTATACCTTATGCATGAAGAAATTATTGAATACCATGGAATCATGGATGATATCTACTACAAGAATGAAGATAGAAGAAATGGCAATGAAATCCTACTTTGTAAAATTGCTCAAATTCTAGTTTAAGTACAACAACCTCTAAATATCATGAGAGAAACGGAAATCTGTCCTCTTGGGATACATAAGGGTATTTTCCTCAAATCATGATCCCAGAAGGAAGAAGTGAGGCCAAGACACCTATTGAAAGCTTTGTGGAGCCTCTTGTATCCCTTCTAACCTAATATTGATGTAAGGCACTAATGGAAGCATACTAATAATCAATTAATCAAATCTACAGTACTTGCAATGAAATACTTCTAAAAACAGTTTAACCATGAATCTATGAAACTAAGCTAAGCATAAAGATACAAGAAGAGGAGCCTTTGCTACTAGGGTTGGGTCCTAACCCAAGAGATTTAGCCCTTTGAGTGAACTCAATACTGAATCAAGAATAAACTCATTCTTAATTTACCAAAACAGGAAATTACATCAAAAAGTCTTTCACGAGTCTGGAGCTCGAAAATAGCTAGAGTTTTACAACAAAAATTTGAATCCTAATGAGGCTCTAGGCCTCTTTACTTATAAAAATGAAGTCCCAAATGAATTCCTTAAATTTAGGGAGGCTAGGCTCCCAAACTCAAGATGAACTAACTCTTTGTCTACACTTGCTCGAGTGCCTTCTAATCTTCATGACTTGGCTGCTTACACTCCAAGATGGTGGGATTAATGGAGGAATATTCGAATGGGCAAGGAGTAAATGAGGAGGATTTACCTCCTACAATCTCTCTCCCTTGTCCCATTCGAGTTTCAAACCTTATTATTTTCCAAAATTCCTTGATTTTCTCTTCCAAACCTGCATTCAATGCATATTAGTCCACTAGGCATAATATCCCACTATAACTCATCTCATTAAACAAAATATAATCAAAACATGTAATAAGTTGTAAGAAAATTTGCTTTGACTAAGCTAGGAGGTGAATTAAGGCCCATATAATTACCTAATGATGAGGCTCATCAAGTCGATGGAGACTTCAGTTCTATAAATAAAGGGGCCTAGAGCCTCATTAGGATTCGATTTTTTGTTGTAAAAACACTAGTCATTTTCAATTTCAAGGCTTGTGGAAGACATTGCTATGTAATTTTCTGTTTTGATAATGAGAATGAGAGTTTCCTTGATCTAGTAATGAGTTAACTCAGAGGGCTGAAGCTCTTGGGTTAGGGCTGAAACCTAGCAACAAAGGCTCCTCTTCTTGTATTTGTATGCTTAGATTGATTTCATAGATTAATGGTTGAATTGCCTTTAGAATTATTTCATTACAAGTAGTATATATTTGATTAGTTTGCTTTCAGAAGTAGCTTAGAAGAGATAAAGGAACATCAAAAAGTTGTCAGTAGGTGGTTTTTTCCTCACTCCTTCCTTCAAGGATCATGATTTGAGGAAAGAACTCTTATGGAGCCCAAAAAACACAGAATTCTACTTTCTCATGGAATTTAGGGTTTTTATGTACTTAGAAAAATATTTGTTCAGTTTGAAAGAGTAGGATTTAGTCATCATTTCTTCTATATTCATTATTAAATTATATCTCATCAATTTTTCATAATATTCTGCAAGTTTTTCTCATGCATGAAGTAGGCAGCTAGCTCATGAAATTTTGTTTTCCCTAGTTAATTGAAATTCTTCTTGTTTACATGATTTTTGGGTAAATGTCAATGTTTGATGGAGTGCAAGTTCTTTAGAAGTACATAGATATTTCATGATCATCAACCTCATCCAAACCTCATCCATCCATTATCATTCCTTCCTTTGACTAAAACCCTCACCAATTTCATCTTTTCACAAGAAAACTTCTCCAAGCTTGTTGAGCAAATCCAACCATCTCACACTCTAGTTTTGAGTTCTAAATTGGTCCTAGGAAACCTTGCCTCATTTCATCCACCAACCACCTTCCTTAAGCCTTCCATCACCTTCAACATCCCTCCTTTTTATCCCAGATGTATCCTATATAAATACAGGTGATCCTGTATGTTTTTAGGACATCCTATAGAACACATTATGACATCCTGTAGGTTTACCTGTAGAGGCCTGTTTTGAGGCTGAATTGAGGAAAAGCCTCTAGGAAGCTAGAAACGACCCCTACTAGTATCCCAACCCTTCTGACCATTCACCATCATCCCTAATCCACCTACCACATCACCAAAAGAGATTATCTTTCACACTTTCACATAAAAAAAGGACAAAAAGAAAAAAAGATTTGTTTTATTCATTTACATGCACAACAGTAGAATGTTTGATGTTTTGAATTGGCATGATTAGGACAGTAGGATTTCATAAATGTTAAATTAGCATTCTTTTGAATCATAGCCTCTCAGCAGTTAGTTAGAAAATGGTGTGTTTAAACATTTAATTTCAGTCTCTTTCCTTACTACAGTAGAAAAGATTTCTCTTACTGTAGATTTCTCTTTTCCTCATTTGTAATCAAGATTATTTTGAATCCATAGAAGTTTGGTTTGAAAAACCTTACTGGTCTATCGCCAGCTTAGTAGTGAAAAAGAACAGACCCATCACATTTACTTGTGTATACAACACCGTCACCTCCAAGTTTGTACAAACCCCGTGTTGATAAGGTAAAGTTGGTAGCCCTAGGAGTTGCAACATTCTTGTTGCAATATTGGTGCTCATCAATAAGGATCACCAATATTTCCAAAAGGAGGAAAAGGATGAGGATTCTCGTCAGAGGGGTTTCCTTGACTAGTAGAATTGGGAATTGTTGCCAGTTTCAACCTAAGATCTACTAAGGAGTTGTTCCATGGTTAGGATGTTGTTCTTTAGAAATTAAAGACACAAAATAAAACAAAACAAGGGTAACTAGAAAAAAGGTTTACTAAGTCACTATGAACTATAATATATCATTTCTAGTACGTGTAGGAAATCTCTCTGAATATTGTGTTTGGTGTATCACAATGAACAAGACAGTCAACATGTTTACCTATGGCAAGATGGAAACCCAATGGGGCTTCCAAAATATACCAAGAGCTATGTCGAAGTGAAGTCTATAATAGTGTTGTCTAATGCATCCTGTATGATAGGAGGTATTCATATATACTTTTCATAAATGGAACATCATCTGAAATACTCAAGGGTACGTTGAGAATGATCCAATATACTTATGTATGTGGAATACCAACTACCCTCAGAATGTAATGAAGACAAGTAACACCATCTCCTACATTTAGTGACACCAGAACACATCTTCTAGCCTAGACCACTATGGGTTTCATTAATATTCCAAATTCTCCTTAGATTAATTGAATAAATTTTAAATATTATCTTCAACTAAGTTTCAATTTCAAGGCCCATGGTACGAATTCCCCTGAACCTCCTATGATGCAACTAGCATTATGAAAAGAATAGTTTCATTTCGATGATGATCTATCTATCGGAAGGAAGAAACAAATAATGATGCAACAAAAAAGAGCTTCCTAATCAAATATTTCAAATATTTCAATGTAATATTCCAATGCATTTTCAAAAACCTTATATGCAATATAAGAAATATAAAATTTTCTTTTATTTTCCTTTTCAATTTTCAAATACAATGAAAATAAAAATGAAGCTAGATCATTGACCAAAATAACTCACATAGAATGGAACTGTAATATGAAAAAAAAAATTATCCAATCATGAATTAAGCTAAGGGTTCACAAACCCTAATTGACAAGAAGAAATAAAAATCAAACAAATTCTCATGAAAAGGAAATCAAACGCAAATGTAAACACATTGATGGATTTACAAAGATAGTGACTAGTTCAGAGAGTCGGGAAAATCCACACGATCATATTATAACTCAAAGAAGGGCATAAAAATGTAATTTTTGCATCCCACAGGAACCATTGTAGTCTAGGTGAAGGAACCATTGTGATTCAATGCACCTATAGAGAGAGACAAGTGCGTTGGGTCACTCTGTCTCAGAACAAAAAGTGCATTGGGGCTAACTTTGTTCAAAAGGGGAAATAAAAACCCTACCAAGCTTAGAATTGTGTTTTCCTAAGACTAATTACTTTGTAAAAAATTCAATTTAAGTTGGATTTAAAGGTCTAAAATGAATAAGCTAACAAAACCACTATAGGAACATCTCGTTCCCTAGTGGAGTCACCAAGTTGTTTGACGGAAAATTTGCTTCTGCGAATAAAAGTGAATTCCCTAGATCTAGTGGTTTGATTTGGAAACAACACGAACAAAAGATTTTTTTTTCCTTAGAGAAATTATAACATGGAGGAAATACCTACATGGAGTCCAATGTAAGTTCTTCTCTTCTCCAAATCCAACCCAAACACCAAGGGAGGCAGCGAAATTATAGGGCAAATACAGTAGTGTTGGTTTTACCAATCTAGGACATAGATCCACATATGATGGAAGATAAGCTCTAGGAATCAAGGATAAGACCTATATGATAGGAATTCAAGATCTCAATCAATATTAAATGGTTAAAACAACTTTATACACTTCGAGAAAGAGAAGATTCGAATTTATTTTTTATTTTTCACAAAATTCTAGAACCATCTCACTTGTAGTGAAGGAAACATGTGTTGATCAATGTAGTTGCTCAGTTATGCAACATGCAATATTGTTGGTTTCTATAAGAGAAAGTGTGATGGGTCCAAAAAATAGGTTTTTGAGTTGATTAACCTAGAAAACCAAGACTCCTTAGAGGGATAATTCTCAAGGATTTGAAAAGGGATTATTGCAAGGTGTCAAGGATGTTCATTGATCCGGTTTTCAGGAAATTTGAGCAGATGCGAAAAAATGACCTATAACAATAAAAAATCTACCATAAAATCGACATAATAATAGGTACATGTGTTCATTAATTAAATTAGAATAATAAATCATTTTAACTTATGCAAAATCTAACCAAGTCAGGGACTTCTGCATACCACTAGACCATATATTATATTTCTTTCAGCCAATCACCCACGTGCAATATTCCAAGCATGAACATATGATCTCATGGGATAAACCAAGACAAAATCAAACAGGGACTTCAAATGTTAAAAAATCTCCACCATCAAGCTACCATCCTCTCACCTAAATGTAGGTTTTAACCCCGTATAGAAATTACTTGCATACACATTCTAAAAACAGAAAATAAACAATGGCAAGAGCATAACACATAAAAAAATTATTCACAGATATTTTCCCCTAGATCCCAAAACTAGAACTACCAGATTGATTTTTCATTATGTTCCTTTCAATCTTACAATATTCTCTCTCTCTCTCTCTCTCTCTCTCTCTCCTCTCTCTCTCTCTCCCTCTCTTCTCTCTCTCTATATATATAATATATATAATATATATATAAATATATATTATATATATATATATATATATATATATATATAATTATATATAAATGTCGAGGCATCCATAAACCCCAATCCATTAACCCTGGATTAGAAGATAACTATAGTTCCCTTGACCAGATCTAAAAGTACCATGGACCAAAAACCATCGCACCCAAAACCATGTGTGAAATCCATTCACAAAAGCATAGGTAGGTCTACCCACCTAATATAGGGTCCAAAAAAAAATTCCTTAGGCCGCTGCCCTGAACCCCATAGAGGGGGGATACTACCCCCCTTAAATCCCCCGACAAGGGGCACTATCGCCCCCTTGCTACGCCCGACGCAATGAAGGGGGGTCTCCGCCCCCCCTCTAACCCCTCGGTTTAACTACTGGATCTAGTCGTGGAATGAATATAACACAACCCAACATTCTCCCAATTGTTGTTTTCTTTCCACAAGGGGCAATAGTAGATCTTAGTCATTGATCCAACCCTGGAACACCCATCGTTTCTCTACACCAAGAGAACTTCTCAGAGCTCATAAATTTTTTCAATGCATCTGCAGTATTCTTCAAAGTGTCAACCTTTACCAGCAACACCTTTTTGTCTTCTACCATATCCCTCACAAAGTGATATTGAACATCAATGTGCTTTGTCTTTGAATGATAAGAAGGGTTCTTTGCTAAGAAAATTACACTTTGGTTGTCATATTTTATCCTTATACCTCAATGTACTAACCCCATACTTGAACACAATCTCTGAAACCAAACTACTTCCTTGCTTGCATGAGTGGTTACCATGTATTCTGCCTCCATAGTTGAAAGTGCCACTGCAGATTGTCTCTTACTCATCCAACTAACTGCACCTCCAAATAGGTTAAACACATACCCACTTGTAGATATTCTCTGATCCAGATCTCCAACCCAGTCTGGATTTACAAAGCCATGGATTTCCAAAATTCTCTCCAATCCTGGTCTTCCTTGGTAGCACAAACCATACTCACTAGTGCCACGCAAATACCTAAAAACCCACTTCACTATTATCCAATGCTCCTTCCCTAGTTTTGACATAAACCTGCTCAATACTCACGCTGCATGTGCAATGTCTGGTCTAGTACATACCATCGCATACATCAAGCTACCGACTGCACTTGCATATGGAACACAGGACATGTCCTTTTCCTTGTCTTGTGTCTTGGGACACTATTCAGTAGATAACTTTACACCCACAGGAATAAGAACCTTCACTATTTTACTATCCTGCATATTAAACCTTTGCAGTATTGTCTCAACATACTTCCTCTGGTTTAACCATAGCTTCCTCTTTGCCCGATCTTGTTTAATTTCCATGCCCAAAATATAGTTTGCAGCACCAAGATGTTTCATGTTGAATTTGGAGGACAATTGGGTCTTCAAGTCATGGATAATTTCTTTATCACTTCCGACCAGCAACATATCATCCACATATAAGACTAGATAAATAACATGATCGCCAATAAATTTAAAATAGACACAATGATCTACTTTTCTTCTGGTGAAGCCAAGTCCCCATATAAATGTATAAAATTTCTAATACCACATCCTTGGTGACTGTTTTAACCCATACAAAGATTTTTTTAACTTGCATACCAGTTCTTTCTTACTCTTCACTGCAAAGCCTTCAGTTTTCTTCATGTATATCTCTTCTTCTAGATCCCCGTGAGGAAATGTTATCTTCACATCCATCTGTTCTACCTCAACATTAAAAGCAACAACAACATATAAAAGTAATCTAAAAGAAGCTACCTTGGAAAAAGGAGAAAAAATATCACCAAAATCAATTCCCGACACCTGGGAATAACCTTCCACCAACTGAGCTTTGTATTTCTCCACCTTTCCTTCTGCATTCATCTTCTTCTTGAACACCCATTTGCTACCAATGGGTTTCCTTCCAACCAACAACTCCACCAGATCCCAAGCCTCATTTTTGTGCAAAGATGTCATTTCATCAACCATGGCCTCTTTCCAGAGTTTTCCATCCTCTCAATCTACTGCTTCCTTCACAGTTTTGGGATCGTCATGAGTAATAGATAAAGAAAAATTTGAAGAGAAAGCAGATGGACTATACCTTTATGGTTGCCTTCTTTCTCGAACTGATCTTCTCACAACCAGAGTTTGTGGCTCTTCCTCTTCTTATTCCTCTTTTGCTGTAGATTTTGATTCTTCCTCCTAAATTAGCTCAAACTCTATCTTCTCAGGTTCCTTTGGTAGGACTTCATGTTTAATAACATCTTTCATCTCTCTAAACACCACATATCGGTTGTACACAACCTTCCTTGTTACTGGGTTCCAAAGTTTATAACCTTTTAAACCATCCTTATACCCAATAAAGATGCATTTTTTAGATTTACTACCCAACTTTGTTATTTTCTCCTTTGTAACATGTACATATGCATCACATCCAAATACCTTCAGATGTGAAAGAGAAGGTTTCTTACCAATCCATACCTCTTGTGGATTCTTATCCTCCAATGTCGATGAAGGTGATGTGTTGACCAAGTAACATGTAGTCTCCACCACCACTGAGCATGCTTCTTGCCCTTTCCATCAACGTCATGTTCATTATTTATGAAACTCCATTTTTCTCAAGTGTGTATGGAGTAGTATTTTTCCATGCTATACCACACTTCTTGCAGAACTCTTCAAATCCCTTCTTGCAAAAGTCTCCCCTGTTATCTATCCTCAACACCTTTATCTTCTTCTCTATCTAGTTTTCCACCAGATCCTTAAATTATTTAAACCTGTCAAACACTTCAGATTTATTCTTGAGGAAATATATCCATGTATTCTTTAAGAAGTCATCTATAAATTATACATAGTACACAGACTTACCCAGTGATGGAACCGACACAGGTACAAACATATCACTGTGCACAAGCTCTAATATATATTTCACCCTCTTACCATGAGAGGGGAAACTCACTCGATTCTACTTCCCATATACACAATTTTCACAAAAATCAAAATCCAGAGAGCTATTAGACATAAATTCTACCATACCTTTACCATGAAGTATTCGAAGGCCCTTATCTCCAATATGTCCAAGCCTTTGATGCCATAGCATGGTCTTTTCTCTGGAGACCACTAGATTTTTTGCTCCACTTTCAGGGACCACATAATTGTTGCACCCATCAATAATAGTGCTACCTTACAACTTGTACAAATCTCCAATCCGAATTCCCCGCATCAATACCAATGCTCCCCAAACCATCTTGCAGGTTTCTTTCTTGAACACTGCTTTTACACCTGCATCATCCAGCTTGCTTACAGAAATCAAATTTCTAGCTAATGCAGGAATATGCAGAACACCGGGAAGTGTCCTAATCCTTCCACCTTGCAACTTCAACATGAATTTTTTGCAACCAATGATTCTAGCCTTCATTTCATCCCCTAAGAATACATCACAACCACCATATTTCTCATACTCGGAGAACCACTCTCTGTGGGGAGTGAAGTGAAAGGATGCACCTGAGTCAATCAACCATGCCTTATGATATACATGTGTACTTGAAAAGAATCCAAGTACATATCCCCACCTTCATCTGAGGTGGTTTTCATCTACAAAACGAGCATCATCATATCCCTTTCCTTTCTCAGGATTTTTATATTTGCAGTCCTTTTTGTAGTTCCTTTCCTTTTCAGATTTCCAGCACACCTTTACATGTTTTCTTGGATTTAGATATCCCTCTAGATTTAGATCTCCCACTTGAGGACTTATTTTTGTTTATGTTCTAGGAACGTCCTCATACAGACAAGGCATCACCATTCTGGCTCTCCATATTTTTCAATCTCACCTCCTCTGTCATCAAGGATGAGATTATTTCATCAAACTGCAAGGCAGTTGCATTGCTACATATTGCAACAACCAGACTATCCCACAAATCTGGTAGAGAATAGAACAAATTGATGCACTTATCTTTATTTGAAATTTTAATATCAACAAATGATAACTAGCTTACCGCAATATTAAATGCGTTTAGATGCTCTGTCATCGAGTCTCCATCTTTCATCCTTAGGTTATACAACTTTTTCCGTAGGAACAGTTTATTCACTGGAGACTTATATTGGTACAAAGTCCCTAACATGTCCCACAAATCCTTCGTCGTAGCTTCCCTTCATACATTCAACAATATTGAATCTGAGACACGCAATTGTATAGTGCTTTGTGCCTTTCGATCCAACTTCTTCCAATCTTCATTGGACATTGTCGTTGGTTTAGTACCCGGATCTACTGTGATCCACTTATCATTGACCACCAATAGATCCTCCATCTTGAGTTTCCACAACTCAAAACTATGACCATTAAATTACTCGATCTCTATTTTTCTACTTCTTGCCATCTTCTTTCACCACAAGAATCGATCCCGCAGATCTACCATAGAACAAGGTCTACCACAGGCCCGAGCAAAACCCCTTAGCAGCAAAGGCATCCCCTTGAAGCCAAAATAGCTCTGATACCAAATGGAGGTTTTAACCCCGTACATAAATTACCTTCATAAGAAATCTAAAAACCAAAAATAAACAATGGTGAGATCATAACACATAAAAAAAATATACACAGAGATTTTCCCCTGGGTCCCAAAATCGGGACTACTAGATTGATTTTTCAATATGTTCCTTTCAATGTTGCAATACATATATATACATGTCAAAGCATCCATAAACTCCAATCCATTAACCCTAGATTAGAACATAAATGTAGTTCTCTTAACCGGATCAACAAAATACCATGGACTGAAAACCATCGCGCCCAAAACCATGTGCAAAATCCATGCACAAAACCATAAGTAGGTTCGCCCACCTAATATAGGATCCAAAAAAAATCTCCCTAGAGCGCTACTCAAACCCCGTAGAGGAGGCTATCGCCCCCCTTGTCACCCCCCCCCCCCCCCCCCCCCCCCCCCGTTATCCAAAGACAATGAAGGGGGGCCTCGCCCCTTTAACCCCCTTGGTTTAACTACTAGAGCTAGTCGTGGAAAGGATATAACACAATCCAACACTAAACTGGTACTGAGATCACAAAATCAAAACAAGCTTAGATGCCTCAAAATTCGTTCACCATACCTTGAGGAATTTTCCTGTCTCCACTGCAAACCCTTGGGAGTTTCCTGAGACCATCTCACCAAGTTCCAAAACCTTCCAACAATCCAAAACCTATCCAAGAATGAACCCCATCAGACCATGGCTATCTAGGAACTGGTAAGGCAAGGCTCAAACCATTGTCAAACCAGGCAAAATAGATTCCAATGGTAAGAAATGAACCAAATAAACAAATTCATGTACCATGCATGCACATCCTAGCAAGGAACTTATACATGCAACTTCTTACCTACAAAATATTCTTGTTGAAGTTGTTGATACACCCTTCTCCTTTCTTGCCTTCACTTTCCTTTGCTTGTCCTTTTCCTTCCTTTTCTTGCTTTCTTTCCTTTCTCTAAATCCAATTTAATGCTAAAGTGCTCCAAGAATTATCTAAGTGCGAAAGAGTGTAATAGAGCCAAAATTTATGCAAAAGATGTGCATTGATTATATGATGAATTTTTATCATTGATGTCTCATTTTTATTCATTTTCTTCTAATTTCCATTGCATGCAAATTTGTAGATTTTCCCCTTCCTTTTCTCTTGTTTTACTAATTTTCCAAATTTAAATGTCAGTTATTCCCTCTTTTCTTTTTCCAATTCCTTTTCAAATTTCCATAGAATTTATTGAACCACAAGTGATGCCCACTAAAGTGTTTTCCCAACATTAAACTTGGAATACATGTCCCATGACCTTGGTATTATTTTTCCTTTATTATCCTTTATTACATGAAACTTTAACTCGAGGTTGTTACAAACCCCTCCCCCTTGTGGAAACATTGTCCTTAGTGTCCTATGACACCTATGACCAAAAAACTACTAAAAACAAAAGATATTGACTGTGGAGATTTATAACATAACTCAATATAGTATTTACAATGACATCCTGCTCAAAAAAGAAACAAACATACTACTTACTGGAGCTTTATAACAAAACTCATTATGATATTTACAACCATACACATATATGCATATACAACAAAAACTCATTTGCTTGAACCAACAAATATTTAAGGATACAAATCCCACATCTAATCAACCATCTCCCATGTATCTTCATCATGCCCAAAGTGCTTCCACTACACTTTAACATGGTCTATTTCTTGGTTCTGGAGCATGAGTTGTTTCCACTACAGTATGCATTGAGCTTCCAGCTAGAATTCTCCCTCTGGTTACACCTGTAATACAAACCAATCAATCACATGATCATCATCCACACATATCTCTTAAGCAATAAAACATGGAAAACATCATGTACATTGGTAAAATCCTCTCAAGGATCTCAAAAGGCCAACAATATCGAGGTGTCAGCTTAACACATGACCCAATCCTCAATGATATCCTCTTGTTCTTGATGTGCAGGTACACATACTCTCCAACATGAAACTCTTTTAATGTTATGTGATGATATGCATAACTCTTCAAACTAGGCAAAACAGATGCCAATGGTAAGAAATGACCAAATAAACAAATGCATGTACCATGCATGCACATCCTAGCAAGGAAATTACACGTGCAACTTCTTACCTACAAAATATTCTTGCTGAAGTTGTTGATACACCCTTCTCCTTTCTTGCCTTCACTTTCCTTTACTTGTCCTTTTCCTTCCTTTCCTTGCTTTCTTTCCTTTCTCTGTATCCAAGTTAATGCTAAAGTGCTCCAAGAATTATCTAAGTGTGCAAGAGTGTAAGAGAGCCAAAAGTTTTGCAAAAGATGTGAATTGATTATATGATGAGTTTTTATCATTGATGTCTCATTTTTATTCATTTTCTTCTAATTTCCCTTGCATGCAAATTTGTATATTTTCACCTTCCTTTTCTCTTATTTTACTAATTTTCCAAATTTAAATGTCAGTTATTCCCTCTTTTCCTTTTCCAATTCCTTTTCAAATTTCCATAGAATTTATTGAACCACAAGTGATGCCCACTAAAGTGTTTTCCCAACATTAAACTTGGAATACATGTCCCATGACCTTGGTATTATTTTTCCTTTATTATCCTTTATTACATGAAACTTTAACTCGAGGTTGTTACAAAACCCTCCCCCTTGTGGAAACACTGTCCTTAGTGTTCTATGACACCTATGACCAAAAAACTACTAAAAACAAAATATATTGACTGTGGAGCTTTATAACATAACTCAATATAGTATTTACAATGACATCCTACTCAAAAAAGAAACAGACATACTACTTACTGGAGCTTTATAACAAAACTCATTATGATATTTACAACCATACACATATATGCATATACAACAAAAACTCATTTGCTTGAACCAGAAAATATTGAAGGATACAAATCCCACATCTAATCAACCATATCCCATGTATCTTCATCGTGCCCAAAGTGTTTCCATTGCACTTTAAAATGGTCTATTTCTTGGTTCCAAATCATGAGTTTTTTCCACTACAGTATGCATTGAGCTTCCAGCTAGAATTCTCCCTCTGGTCACACCTATAATACAAACCAATCAATCACATGATCATCATCCACACATATCTCTTAAGCAATGAAACATGGAAAACATCATGGACACTGGTCAAATCCTCTCAAGGATCTCAAAAGGCCAGCAATATCGAGGTGTCATCTTAACACATGACTCAATCCTCAATGATATCCTCTTTTTCTTGATGTGCAAGTACACATACTCTCCAACACGAAACTCTTTTAATGTTATGTGATGATATGCATAACTCTTCTTCTTGTCATGCATTGTCTTCAAATTTTTCCTGATAACCCAAATTTCCTATTCCATCTCAGCCAAAATGTGTGGCGCAATCAATACCCTATTCACTAGATCACTCCAAACGATAGGAGTATTACAACTCTACCCATAAAGAGCCTCAAATGGGCTTGTTAGTTCCAGTCTTCACAACCTGTCCCCAAGGATCAAAATGGGCTCTTACTATGTTTGGTTTTCATAGATGTTTTTCACATGAGTTTCAGGGAAAATCATATCCTAAGTATGTTCATCAAAATAAACTCAGAAAGAGATTTCCAACGGTATATTGCATGCCCGAAATTGGTTCCTGGATCAAAAGATATGATCGAAATGAATGATTGATTCTTGGTTATGCATGATGCATGTTTTCTTATAATTTTACATTGTGAAAAATTCCTTCACCTTTTTCATGTTTTATAGCTGCAAATCCAATGAAATATGGTCTATTATGTGAGCTATAATGTGTGGAAGCATTAGTTTCAATATTATTGATTTATGAAGGAGGTGATTGGCGTGATTTTTTGGGGTTTGAGGTCATTTTCTGCACACAGGGACAATTTTACTGCAAAATCAATTTCTGAAGTAATGGAAATGAATTTTACAAAAGTGAAAGATATTTTTTTCAATCACATACCAAATAACCAAAACCTCCTTCCATTTATGCACAGGTGTTACTATGTGGGAGATATGCAATGCGATTTGAAGCCTACATTAAAACAAAACAAATTTTGCATTTGTTTTACTGTTTTAGTCATTGTATTTTGGCACCATTTTATAACAGATGGAAAGTAATTTTGAGAAACCCAAGGAGGTTTTTGTCAATCACGAGAAATATAACAAAAAATACTTTCATTTTATTCACAGGTGTTGTGAATTGGAATATTTGACTAGATCTTTACAGCCTATTTTTACAGATTTAAATATTTAATGATTTCCTATTTTACATATTATTTTACGGCACAGATTTCGAGCAAATGGGAACGAATTCCCAAAATTTGAGAGAGAATTTTCTCAAAAATAACCTTATCTAAAATAACCTCTTTCAGTTTTATAACAGGTGTTATGGTTCAAGAGATATGAGTTCCTCTTTGACCCCTATGTTCAGCAATTTGGTACCTATTCTTAGCAAGGAATGCCAAATTTAATGTAACTATTTCTATCTTTAGGGAGATGGTTGAGCTCAACTCCCTTAGTCTAGGGATGAGCTAATTGTATATATTTTATGAATTTCAGAGTGTAAAGGGTTCGAATTTTTCAACAAAGGAATGCTGCTATTGGACGGTGTAAAGCTTAAACTTTTCTGAATATTATTCTATTGGAGCAGTCTTTGCCCTTTAAACTTAGGATCCATCACAGTATTTAATGTGTAGCATGTGTTGGCTACTTGAGGCCTGACCCAGGTTCAGCAGTGAGTTTAGCCAAGCAAATCCTGAAACTACCGGCCCTTTCAGCAACAGTCCGCGATGCGCGAACTGAGGTCTCACCCGAGGTAGTATGGGAGGGTGTTGGAACTAGGTTTCCACACCCTAGGGATGTCTTGATGAAGTTTATAAAGGTTCGCGATCCTAACCCGTGCGCTACGCTACCCCCCACAACTTTCTATCCTTTGCAACTCGTGTGTGCCTTCATGAATACAGTATTATCCTGATCCTGATAGTTTACTGTGCTAATATAGTAGTGCTTTAACTTATAGCGTGTGATCCCAATGTTCTTATTACTTATTTGCTTTCAGACAAGTGCACGTAACCAAAGACATATAAATGCATAAAGATAAACAGCAGATAGAAATCTAGGTCTACAAATAGATGCACAATATTCTAAATCAACTTAGATTTATTAATGATCCTTTGTAAGTTCAATACAATACAGACCCAATTCCGCACTGTGCACTCAGTTGCATGGGTCTGTGCACTCAGCTACGGACTCTACTAGGCCTCTGCACACTCAGCTGCAGAGCCAGAGCCTCTTCCTACAACTATGACCCAATACCTTCAGATTCACTTCCAGGCTCTAACCATGCCTTCACATCTATCTATTTCTTTTCAAAACTCAAAACTGTCTTTACACTTAGAGCCTCACTCTATTGATACAATCCCATGGTCCATGGACCATGGGTAGGCTGACACAACTTTACATTAATTTACATTATTTTAGGGTGGACAACCCTATGACTCATCCTAAACTTTCATGCTCTACGCTCGTACTTCACGGAGTCTTTATATTACATGGACCAAAACCCAAGATTTAAGCCCCAAAACATGTTATAGGGGGATCTGCTACCCAACAGGCCCATAACACAATCAAAATGACTTGTCCCGAGTCACTCTGCTGGTGGAGTGATCTTTGTGCGAAGTCCATCCAGGAGGTCATGCGCAGCTTGGGTATTTGCAACACATTGTTCGACTGTCTTATGTATCTGCTCCATACATATCTCTGAACCGTCGTGAGCAGGGTCACCTTCCTGTCCAACCGCAAAAAGTGCCTGCATCTGTGCCACCTTCCCTTCAATGGTAGTTGTAATCATGAATGCTTCATCGATCCATGGTTGTGTGTGTTCCTTAAGCATGGCTTCGTTTTGGTGCGCGACGTCTAATTGGTCCTTAAGTGACCTTGCCTACTATAGTCTGGCGAGTCATTGAGTAAGGGCAACCACCTACACGGTACCCTAGACACTGTCATGCTCCCATTGTAACTCGTGCACCTCAGCCTCTAGGCACTGCAGATTCAGATCTTCCTGCAAGTGCGCAAGCATGGTGAGTGCTTGCTCCAACAGCTCGGTGCAATCTTGTGTTTCCTAGCCAATTTTCTCCATTTCTATTTGGATAGTACGGGTGCACTGCTCTCTTACTTCTGAGGGTGTGGAGGGCTACACCTTCAATCACAGCTCGGCGATTTTCAGGTTCAACTCCAACTGAACCTTCGTCGATTCCTCCCAGGCCTCACAGACTACGGCCACCAACCTATAAATCCGCTCTACTGCTAGGAGCTCTGTCGGCACGACCAATTCTATAATGCTCTTGCATGCATCCTCTATAGCCTATTCTAGTCCGCGAGCCTGTGCAACCCACTCATCCCATTAGACGCTGACCTAGTCCATGTGGATTTTCTTCTCATGCAGGACTTGGATCACTCAGCCTTCCCAGGCGCAGAGCTCTGTGATGACCCCATCCTGCAGCTGGTATAGAATTTCACATGGTAGGGCAGCCAAGTTCAAGCCAATGCCTTTCATGTTGCTCATCCTAGCCTGGTCATCCTTGCTTGCTGCTGCTAGCATGCCTTTGGGAAAGATGAAGGTGTTACCTATACAAGTGCGCAACATCTGTTTGGCTTCAGTGGTTCCTGTTGTGTCATACTAGGCCATTGTGCTTGTTTGGGGGTGTTGTACCTGTAAACCTTGCAGCTACGCATTGAGCGCCCCCAACACAGTGTTCTTATCCCTCTGCAATCGTTGGAGCACGTCCTCTGTGACCTCCCAAATTGTTTTGGTGATATCCAATAGATCACCTTTTTTTAGCATGATTCGGTTGACAGATGTCTTTGTGGCTTTTCCCTTCTTCCGGGGCATTGCTTTCTCAGGGCTATGCGACCGGTTAAGCTGGATCGATGTGGCACTGGGGTCTGCGCGCTCTTCCGCCCTGTCCTCTTCTTTGGTTTGCTGCCCCATGGACATCTCCTGGCCCTCCTCGAGCTCTTTGGTCGGTGTGGTTGTGGTCTCTGTCGTCTGCGTTGTTGCTGCGGCATCAGCTGCTTCTGCTAGGTTGCTGCTTCCTGTTCCTGGCGCCTCTTCTCAGCCAACTACGGGATGCGTAGCTTGGTGTCCTTCTTTCTCTGCTAGGCTACGAGCTTCTCCATTTCTGCCAAGTACAGGGTGTGCCACTCCGGAGGCCATGACTCCATTACCGTGAAGATTTCATTATCCATTGTGATGAATGGAAGCTTCACCCATTTTCGTGTGGGATCCTTGCACGCCTAGATATATAGGTTATGGATATCTGTCTTGAATTCTGTTGCACTTTGCAAGATATTATGAACTGTAGGGGACAAGTATGGCCTGTGGTTGATCTATGTTTGTATGCTCGCCTCCATGAACACCCAAAACACCTTTATCTTGTGAATCCTCGTCGCATCTTTTGTAGCCCAGAGTGAGGTGTACTTCGCGGCTTCGGGTAGGTCACCCTCAACAACGAGGAACTAGTTGTCCTTTGGAATCTCCCCAACAACCAACAGGATGGATAAGAGAAACCACACATAGTGGAAGGTCTTACCCTGCTCTTGGGCCTCCCTGTAGTTCATCAAAAATTCGTTGCAAAGGAACTGTGCCCAGTTGAACTGGACCCCCTCTGCACATTGCTCTGCCAACGCAATTATAGATGTAGAATTGAGGCTTCTGTGATCCATCATAATTGTAAAGAGAGCTTCAGCATAAATCACATCAAAAAGATCAATGTCGACGCGTTTCGAACCAACCAGTGTGGTTCATCGTCAGGACGAGTTGAAGGAACAGATCAGGCCTAGCAAGCTAATATACTGAGCAGAGACTCCAACGGCTACCTAACGGCTATATTTGATTTGGACCTAGGTCATAATTATATTATTAATAAAATTAATTTAATTATCATTTTTCATAATATTAAGGTAATAATATTTTAATTCCTTGAGATAAGAGAAATTAGGTTATATTGGTAAATATAATCTAATTATTAAATATAATATTTTTAAGAGCTGATATTATTAAAAGAAAATTATTTGTTTAAATAAATTAAAGGTTATTAAAATTTTTTATTTTTTATTTTTTATTTTTATTTATTTTATTTTATTTTTTATTTTTATTATTTTTTAATTTTATTTTATTTTTTTTTATTTATTTTTTTTTTTATTTTTATTTTTATTTATTTTTTTTTTTTTTTTACCTAGGTCAATATATTATTAATAAAAATTAATTTAATTAATTTTTTTTTTTCATAAATTAAGGATAATAATATTAATTCCTTGAGATAAGAGAAATTAGGTTATATTGGTAAATATAATCTAATTATTAAATATAATATTTTTAAGAGCAGATATTATTAAAAGAAAATTATTTGTTTAAATAAATTAAAGGTTATTAAATATATAAATATAAATATATATATATATATAAATAAATAGATAATTATTTTACTATTGTATTAATAATTTTGAAAGATTAATTTAGGTTATATATTATTAAATCTAGTCCTATAATATTATATTTCTAGAAAAAAGAGATATTAGGAATAAAATAAATGAGTAAAAAGAAATTTAATTTTCTTGAATAACATGTTAATGGTTATTTAAAAGTTACTTTTAAATTATTTTCTTAGAAAGAAATAATTTTAAGCTATATATTATATATGTTTTATTTAAGTTATATAAGTAATTATATATTCATCTTGAGTTAATATTATATATGTTTTATTTAAAAATTATTAAAATTCTAATTCTTTCGAGATATACTATATATCTATATAAGCTATCATTATACTACTTAAACTAGATCCAATAATACATCCTAAATTAGATATACTAATCAAACTAACCTAAGGAATAAACTGCTAAAACCGGACAAGGGCCTATATCAGGGAAAAATAATAAATCTGATTAATACCTAAAACGAAAAAAAAGGAAAAAAGAGAAGAACACAACTATGCCAACGAAAAATAAACTCGAAAAGACTAAACCAAACACATATAGAGGAAGCACCTCGGATGGCCAGAGGAGCGGGGGGGGGGGAAGAGACCTTAAGCCGACAGGGCAGGGATCCAACTCCTACTTACCTTCCAACCATCATCTCTGTTGAGATTGATGGGTCTCCGCTCAATTTCAATAGCTTCCCTTAACTTGCGATGATGGTATCGATCTACCCTCGCAATGACTTTGGCCCCCTCTATGCAGACATGATGCTTAGTCTTGTCTGCATGCTCTGCTAAAGCTGAGGACTTAGTTCTTCCATGCCTCAGGTCCGCTGCATGCTCACAAATTCTCTGGTGGATGGAGCGCCCTGTTTCCCCTATATAGGGTGTCCCACAAGAGCAAGGAATCAAATAAACACCCTTCATGTCTTTGGGGTTAACAGGATCTTTCACAGACCGAAGGGAATTACGAATGGTTTTGAGGGGCCTGAAGGTTGAGGGAATATCAAACTTTCTAAGGATCCGAGCAATCCTATCCGTGGTCCCCTCGATATAAGGAAGATGGACACCTGGATGACGTTCCTTAGGCTCTTTCTTAATGAACGCTTTTTTGGAAGCTGTAAGGAAAGCCTTCCGACCAAGGTGCCTGCTATATCCGTTATCCACAAAGACATCAAGGAGGTGGGTTCTCTCTCTATCCAGGCTTTCTTTATCCGAAATCCTGAGGGCACGCGTAGCCAAGGTGTTAAGAACACCCATCTTCTGAGCAGGGAAATGATGGGAATCAGCGTGAAGATACTGCTCTGTGTGCGTCTTCTTACGGAACACAGCGTGGGAGAGAGAACCGTCCTTCCTCCTAGAAATGAGAATATCTAGGAAAGGGAGGCTGCCATTAACTTCCTTTTCCATGGTGAACTTAATAGCTGAGGACTGGTTGTTGAGGTGATCCAGGAAACGATCCAGCTCCTCATGGCCGTGGGGCCAGATGACATTAGTGTCATCCACATATCTTTTCCACAGCTTCGGAAGGAGATGGGCCGAGGCAAGAGCCTTGGCTTCGAAATCTTCCATAAAAAGATTTGCTACAATCGGGGAGAGGGGGGAACCCATGGCAACACCACAGGTCTGCTCGTAGAACTCCCCTTCGAAACAGAAGAATGTGGAAGTGAGACATACCTCAACCAGATGCGCGGTATCCGGATCTGTTAGGCGATATATCACTTCCATGGCCTCTTTCATAGGAATGCATGTGTACAAGGAGACCACATCAAAGCTGACAAGAATGTCCTCTGGGTCCAGCCTAATATCCTTGAGATCCATGATGAAGGATGCAGAGTCCTTCACGAAGGACTCAGTGCGGCCAACAAGAGGCTTCAGCTTAAGAGCCAGGAACTTGGCTAGAAGGTAGGTTGGACCCCCGATGGTGTTGACAATGGGCCTTAGAGGGACCCCCTCCTTGTGAATTTTAGGCACCCCATATATTCTAGGAGCGATGGGATTGCTCTCAATGAGCTTACGGGATAGGGCACCCACCGAGCTGCTAGACTTGATAGCGTGAGCAACTGCCTTAGAGATTTTCTTCAGAGGGTTCTTGGCAAGTTTTTTGTAACTGCCACTGCTGTGAAGATGATCCAACATCTTCTTACGGTAGTCATCTTTATTGAGGATGACCGTGGCCCCTCCTTTGTCTGCCTTAAGGACCACAATATCATCAATCTGATTTAAGGACTTTAGGGCATCGAACTCCTCTTTACAGAGGTTCCTTCGAGGAGGTTTAGCCTTCCTAAGAACCACAGCACAATCTTGCCTGATGGTGTCCTTAATGTTATCAGGCAGATCTCTAATTCCGTGCTCCACGTCACAAATAATGTCATCAACGGGAATTTTTCTAGGGGCAAGGGCAAAGTTTAAGCCCTTGCTTAAAAGACCAAAGACGGACGGGGAAAAGGAATAGCTTGAAAGATTAACAACCTTACTATTCTGCGAAGGCGAGGGAAGAGGGACCTTTTTGCCGAGGTCCTCATGCCCATTAATACTGCCAGGACCTTCATAGCCATCCGTACATATAATAGAGTTGCCTACATTATCCTTAATAAGATTATTAATGCTCTTACTAGGAATCATATTATCTATCTCACTATTACAGTTATTGTTAGATTCATTATTATTAGGATTCGTATTATCGTTATCTATCTCATTAATAATGCGATTGTATGACCCATTATTATTAATGTGAGAATTGTTAACTTTATTGTTATAAATATTATTAGCCTCATTATTATTAAGAGTCTTATAATCTTTTTCCATTAGGAAAGACTCTTCATTATTCTTAGAATCTAGTTTATTAATGCTTCGGTATGATTCTTCATTATTCTTAATTTCTTCATTATTCTTAAATTCATGTGTATTATTACCTTTATTATTATAAATACTAATGCTATCGGTATTATGGAGATTATCGATACTAATCTTAATATCGATACCGTTGTATGCTTTGATATTATTAGAGGTATTACCATTATCATTATGTGCGCCTTTTAAATTATTGCTACGGTTGATATTATTATTGTTAAGGATATTATTGGTTTTTAAATCGGCGTTTAAAAGGCTACCCCGATTATGACCCAGACTCACCCAACGGGATTTCTTGAGGACGCAACTATTATTGCAGTCCCGACCATTGATGAATACGCTACCTATCAACTCGCCCTCCGCGGTAAGGCCTTTATTACTTAAACCTAAGTCGTTAACCCTGCCTTTCCTGGTGCTTGAATTACCGCTATCTAACTTACTGATAAAACCACCACGACTTACCTTCTCTGCCATCGCTGCCAGCTCAGAGCGGAGTGAACTGCTGACTAAGCTTCCACTAGACTCAAACCGTCGCTCCTCCTGGGCAAGAAAAGAACCAACTGCAAGAGCTCGGCGACATGGCGATAGAAAACGCTCTTTGGACTCCCGGCCAGAGGCATCCTTATCTGGAAATATAGAGGCTGCCGCGGGTAAGCTTGATCCAGAGGGCGCACCATGGGCATCACGCCTACGCCCATCAACTGCTCCAACGCTTACCGGGAGGTTATATTTACCAATATAACCTAATTTCTCTTATCTCAAGGAATTAAAATATTATTACCTTAATATTATGAAAAATGATAATTAAATTAATTTTATTAATAATATAATTATGACCTAGGTCCAAATCAAATATAGCCGTTAGGTAGCCGTTGGAGTCTCTGCTCAGTATATTAGCTTGCTAGGCCTGATCTGTTCCTTCAACTCGTCCTGACGATGAACCACACTGGTTGGTTCGAAACGCGTCGACATTGATCTTTTTGATGTGATTTATGCTGAAGCTCTCTTTACAAGCAATTATAGATGTCGGTACTTTGTCGGCGTGACATTTCCTCATTAGTTTGTCGACTAGCAGCTGGGTGGCTACGTGCACCCCTTGGTCTTTAATGCCCATTATTGCGTACCCCCACTTTCTCTTTTCTAGTTTATATTTGGCCTTCATAGCTTCTGCGAGGGCCAAGTCACTGCTTTTTCCGGTGATGGCCGCTGGGTCATTTCCTTTAACTGGCAGTCAAGGGATTCAATGAATTAGATCAGTCATGATAGAAATTGGCTCCTTCAGCCAGAGATACCCGTCATGCACCAGGCACAGCAGCTGCCTGATTACAAAGATGGTGATGGGCGTGCAGTGGTAGTGGGGTATCTAGCACAGATGGAGTAACCCAACCCTCTCCACACCGCACAACCATTTTTGCTTCAATAATCTCTTTGCGTCCAACTGTGGGAACTTCTCACTATCCCCGAGGTCCCAATATTCAAACTTCATAGTAGGTACCTGTCCCAACGGCGGAGCTTCAAACCTTATTTCATCGGGAAGGAATGGGGTTTGGAGTGCACTCTTCATGGCCTCCAGGTCCTTCAGTATCTTGGCTTTCCCTTTCCATCGCGGGATGTAGGGAGGTAACTTTATCATGGAAGGCATTTGGGAGACATTCTCCACCTCATTTTCTTGCACCTCAATTTGGGCAAGCAGAGCTTGCAAGTCTTCCTCCTCCTCCTCTATTTCAAGGGTGATGACTTTTCCCTTCTCTGCCATTAACAATTTGCTAAACCGTGGGTTTCGTGGTGATACACAGACTGGCCCCATCGTTTGCTTGTATTTCTGTGGCCGTGGCATGCGTGGTGATTTCGAAACTTTAGGTGCAATTGTGACCTCTCCAGGCTCCTCCTGGACCATACGGGGCTCCGCAGTAACTTCAGCGAACCACACTCTTGTTCTTTTAGCCGTCATCGTGTCTACACTTGAGGGTGGTAAGAGTATGCGGCACTCAGTTCTTTGTACTTGCTCAATTCTCAAACAACCAAGTGTTGCCTTGTGGGTAGCCCTGGTGGTTTTATAACATCTTTTTAATTTGAATCCGACCCTTCCCCACACTTTTGAGTCATTAATGCCTTCTTGGCGGCAGATCGTCCCAAATCTAGCTCTTAATTCGTGTCTTAATTGCCCATCGCCCGCTCCCTTTTGCCATAACTTGGACCTCTTGTCATGAAAAGTGACACCAACAGTCACCTCCCAATCTACCCGCATAGCAGCGCAGCCCCCTATGCATGGCCATGATCCTTGTGACCTACTAATCCTGCACCCAACCTCCGTATCACGCAGCTCCCATACAGACTCTTTTATAGTCTCGCGCTCTGTTTCAACTGCTTGGAGTGTTGAGACTATGCTTCCTATGGATAGTCAGGTGGTCGCACCACCTATGCGAGGCTTCAATTTACTTCCCAACCCGGTTTGCAGATACTTCTCAATTACCCTCGTGATAGTCAGCATCGCGTGATCTTCCTTAAGCGGTGCACTCCCCTGGTTACTTTGCCTGGTGAGGTTTGGTCGTAGCCTTGGTAGCAGGGCCACAAATTCTTCTAATGCAGTAGTATGACTGGCTATACCTTGTCCTGTCATGCTTAGTTTCTCGGCACAACATGCTTGCATGCTTTTGGTTTCTATTTTGTTGATTTCTTGTTCATGAACATGCTTTTCTTTCCCAGCCGTACACAATCTTCTTCGAGTTCGCGAAGTTTCAAGTTCCCTCATCGAATGAGTTCCTGTAACTGCATAATTCCTCGACCCGGGTCCTCACGTATTGTCCCAGTTGTGGGAGCTATTATGTGAGGATTCCTTTTCTTCGACATTATGGTCTTGACCTTGCTCCTCAACTTCAGAATTACCTCTGTGCTCAAGTTTCTGGACATGGCCCTATAGGCCCATCAAATCGCTAGTACGTGTAGGTCCCAATCAGTCCATTTCACCTGGTGAACCCTGTTTAGGACTCTGCATACCCCCTTGAATGCTTCTGTGTGGAATGTTTGTGGTGCGCATCATCCTTCTTACTTCTGCATCCTGCTCTGATTTTCGATCCTTAGTTTGGGATGTGCTTGTGTAGACTGCACAACACACGTTTGTACCAATCGACAAAGGTGGGCACACATGCTGCTTCGTCTTGCTTGTTCGATGCTGGGGGCTTCCAAACCATAAGCGCATATGCCTTCTACATTCGTTCCAATTTACAATGGTCTCCAGATTTGTACTCCACCATCGTCCGGGTGTTGTGCGCAATGCCCATTCCAGCGCACTGTACCGCTGCTGTTCTGGTACTACACTTTCAAATTTGTCCAGGAATTCATCCACCGGTGTCACTTCATCATATGTCGGCAGTTCTCTTGCCTCTATCATAACACAATGTAGTGATATAATCATCATGTTGTAATTCAGCATTGTCACTTCGTGCAACCGGTTCTGCCAGCGCTCTACTTCTTCATCTGAATCCGAAGTACAAGAGTTATCGCGCTCCCATGAGATTTTCCCATCTACAGCCGGATTCACCCAATCTTGGCCTCACATCATTATCTGGTAAATACAATCCAGCTCATCATCACACACTGGTTCAGTGTAGCATGCTCCTTCCGCTGGGTCCACTGGGACTACCACGCGTAGTGACTTTTTCTCGAATATCATCTTCCTCTTCTTCAGGTTGATAACTCCATTCATACCAGTCGCCCAGTCTATTCCTAACAACGCAGGATAGGGATTACTATCATCGACAATCTCTATCACTTCAAAGTCCGTCTGGGTACTCGCGCCTTCGATATCAACTGTTACTCCTTGCAACCTCCCCATGGGAAAAATCTTTTGTTGCTTCGCCATTCTTAATTGAATAGGGGACCACTGCAACATGAGCCTGCCCATGCATTCCCATGTCTGCTTTGGTAATACATTCACATCCAAACCCAGATCTAGGATTACCTTATACATTTTATATTCTCCAATCTGTGCAGTCAACCGTATTTCTCTTCCAATACGCAATGCATGCTTCCCCATTTTCTGGACGATGCGTGGTTCTTCTGATTCATGCACCTGGTGATCAATTCCTGCAGTCCTTTAACTACCTTGTTGTCATGTAACAGTTCCATGCACACCTCCAGAAAGGTAGTAAGCATGGAAGGATCCATTCCTGGCTCTGGTTGATCCTTACTACCTGAAGTGGAGGCCTCCGTGAAGCTCTTCTTAGCTTCCATACACGTCTCCTCTGTTTGTTCTAAGTCAAACTTAGGTTCCTTCACGAGAGCCTAGCGAACCCATGTATCTTCTACAGGTTGCTTCCCCTTATCTTCCCCTATGGTCATGCCACTTCTGAGCATCATGCTCACATTTGGGTCTTCTTCGCATGGTTCAGACCTCATCATTTGGATATTTTGAGTCGGAGGAGGTTGGAATACCCCTTTCTCATGTATCTGTGTGATCAATGTAGGACAATCTACTGTTTCATGATCAAACTGAGCATAATACGAACAGGATATCCTCATCGGGTTGGTGCAATTGCACGCATAGTTCCCTGGTCCTCTGCAATTGTAACAAATTAGATGGCCACGGCCCCTTTCTTGTCCCATTCGTCCTCACCCTCGACCTCGCCCCTAGAATCCAACACATGCCATCGTCGTAGCTAGGTCAAGGGCTCACATTTTTGTCTACATCCTATAGGCTGCGGTCTGATCAATCATTAGCTCGTAACTATGACAAGTGCGCTTATTGTGGCCCACCGACCTACAAAAATTACAAAACAGTTATTGGGGAGTCTATGCATACTTCTGTGGCAAGTGAAAATTGTTTGTCGTGTGTTTTCCTCCTATCTGACAGATCGCGCACCATAACGCAGGTGTCACACTCGGCCCTCCCTGAGCTTCTAGCCTCAATAGCATTGGCCCCCCTCCTGCCAGGTAGTTCGAAAGATCCTGGACAATGATCCTTATCGTGGCCCTAGCCTTTGCATTTTATGCACCATACTTCCTCGTATGCCCTTGCCTACGGTGCCCTATCCTGCTTCAAACTTTGCATCTCTAGGCATAGATTTTGTAGTTGCGCGTGGATTTATTGAACTCCCAACCCAGGATCTTGTATTGGGATCGCATGCAATCTCATCGCCATTTCCAACTCTTCGGCCTGGGTTGAAAGATTTTGTTGTGACAGCGCCGTTCTCAGGTGCAGTGTCAGAGATGCCACAAACCATGCACGGTGTTGCACATCCATTAGCGTCATATTATCCTTGCGGATCGTACTCTTCAGCCGCTAATCCTTATCTTAGGGGGTCTCGCCCGAGAGCATCACGATCTTTTTAAACCTGATGATTGACTATGTCTCTGATTTCAGCAGGCAAAATTCTCTGTTCAATGCATTCTAGATCTTTGTTATCCCTACATTTGGGTGGTCATTAGAGTGCTTAATATACCATGTCAATGTGCGATCCTACAGCGTGCTCACCAATGTAGCCTTTTTAATGTTGTCATCCATGACCCCTTGTGCATCCCACACTTCTCTTACCACAAACTAGAACTGGTCTGGATCCTCATTCCCTACTCCTCTAAATATGGGTAGTTTGATCATGCTCTCCATTTTGAACTGTGAGGTTGGTGGAGGTGGAGTGGGTGAAGATGGAGGTGAAGGAGGTGAAGCGGGTGATGGCGTAGGTGGAGGTGGTAACTGTGTAATGAGTTTCCTTATCAAACTGATGCGCTTCTCGGAGAGACCTGCGTGATCTCTTCCTCACTCTCTCGCGAAAGTGAAATTAAGGGACTGTTTTCTAATTCCCCACTACCTTTGTAGATATTTCTACTCCGCGTTGTCCCAAACATTAATGTATTCACATAACCCATTTTTCACATAACAAAATCTTAATCCAGGTATTCAAAGATTTAATATACTTACCTCGCGGTCCCTTGAGAAAACATTTTTCTACTTCACTGTAGCTCATGGTCGTGTCTACTGCAAACTCAGTGATAAATCCCCCTATTATCCGGTTGAGCTAGTGGTCCACAGCTCACGATCTTGTCTTCTAATGCCTCTAGTCTGTGAACTAATTCTGGAGTCCACACTATGGGTTGGTTGAGCTTTCACCTTCCCTGGCTGTCGACTAATCTCGCGATCCACTCATACCGCTCAGAAGGAAAGGACGCAAAGAAAATCTCGTGGATTTATATGTACACATAGTGATCCAACCACATTTTCTCAGATAGTTGCGGAGTTCTGTTTTCCTGTGTCGCGAACTCAGGAATCTTTTTGTCCAGCCACTCTTCAATTTCCTTCTTTGTTGGGTTCCAGTGGCATGACATCAAACATCCCTTAGGTAGATTCCGGGTCTCGGCAATGGAACCATTTTTTGGCTACTTTGGGCCTAACCCAGGTTCAGCAGTGAGTTTAGCCAAGCAAATCCCGAAACTACCAGCCCTTTTGGCAATAGTCCGTAATGCATGGACTGAGGTCTCACCCGAGGTAGTATGGGAGGGTGTTGGAACCAGGTTTTCGCACCTTAGGGATGTCTTGATGAAGTTTTTGAAGGTTCGTGATCCTAACCCACGCACTGTGCTTCCCCGCGCAGCTTTCTATCCTTCGCAACCCGTGCACGCCTTCGTGAATACAATATTATCATGATCCCAATAATTTACTGTGCTAATATATTAATGCTTTAACTTAGAGTGTGCGAGCCCAATGTTCTTATTACTTATTTACTTTCAGACAAGTGTGCATAACGAAAAAACATATCAATGGATAAAGATAAACAGCAGGTAGAAATCCAGATCTACAAACAGATGCACAATATTCTGAATCAACTTAGCTTTATTAATGATCCTTTGCAAGTTCATTACAATACAGACTCAACTTTTCCCTACGCATTCAGCTTCAGGGGTCCACGCACTCAGCTGCGGACTCTACTAGGTCTCTGCGGACTCAGCTGCAGAGTCTCTTCCTACTACTACGACCCAATACCTTCAGATTCACTTCTAGGCTCTAACCATGCCTTCGCATCTATCTATTTCTTTTCAAAACTCTGAACTTTCTATACACTTAGAGCCTCCATCTATTTATATAATCCCATGGTCCGTGGACTATGGGTAGGCCGACACAACTTTACATTAATTTACATTATTTTAAGGCAGACAACCATATGACTCATCCTAAAAACTTTCGTGCTCCATTCCCGTACTTCGCGGAGTCTTTACATTACATGGACCAAAGCCCAGGCTTTAAGCCCCAAAACATGCTATGCGGGGATCCGCTGCCCAACATCATGTTTTTCTTGTAAATTCATTTCCATGCTTTGTTTTTTCTGCTAATTTTGTTATAGCATTCTCTAAGGGAAATGTTAGGAATCCATCCACACACGATGCTCCTTTCACAATGATTATGTTGTTTAATAGTGGTTTTATTTTCAGAATCCATCCTTTAGTAGATGCTCTGTTGAGTAACCCTATGCTTCTCTTTATTCTAAAGTTGCTAAAGTTGCCACTATCGATCCATCCCCTGATTGATGCCTGCAAGGCAGCAATATTTTTCCTCCTTTCTTCTCTCATTATATCTTTAATCTGGCTGAACATTGTGCTTACTTTGCCACAAGTTTTCCAACAGAAAATAGCCTCGATTCCATATCCCAATGGTCCATTCTCTTGTTGTTTTCAACCCACAATTTTCAACCAAATCCTCGTTCTTCATAGCTAGCCTAAGATTCATTTATTTCAACCACCCTCAGTTGGCAAAGAGAGAGCCCTCTCTGGTCTGGCAGGGCTAGATGCTAGATCAAAAGCTTGGTCTATGGCTACCTCAGAATTGCCACTTCTCAGCCTTGAGGTTCATTCTGAGTGATAATATATTGTCGCCATTGTCAAGGACGAGGTGACAGATCTTCTCCGGGAAAGATCGTTCAAGTTGCAGACCTGATTACTGATGGCGGATAGCAATCAGACACATATGAAGGCTGAAATCATCTACCTGACGACTCCATTGTCCGAAATCCCGAGTTTCAAAGTATTGATGGTGGCTCCACTATCTAAATGAAGGACTTAGATGTTGTTTCTATTTGTTCAAGGTATTCATGTATCAATTTTTCTAATCTTCCTGGTTTTCCTAATCAATTACCGAAAGATGCATATTTTTTGAGTAATGGCCCTAAATTCAATGGGGAAGATCTGACTTTGACTCTTGAACATGTAGGAAATTTCAAAACATTTATAGAATCTCTTAGAGTCAAAAGAGAGGATATTTTTATCAGATTGTTCTATGATTCGTTTTAAGGGAAATGTAGACAATGGATCAGAAGTTTTCTTATCAGATCTATTAAGTCACTTGCATATTTTTAGCATATATTTCTTGAAACATGGATGGAGAAAGAGGAAGAATTCGAAATAGAGGTGGCCTCTATTCAAGGCTTTAGAGAATGGGAAGATATGTGCACAGATGATGAGGTAGATGAGAATTTTGCTTAATCTCTTTCTTCTTATTTGAACTCTTGTCGATGTAGCCATGAAGTTAAGCTCAATTTTTTCCAAGATTTTGCCATCAAAATTGAAGAAGATCTAACTGAATTGGAGACCCAAATACAGTCCCAAGATCTGGATTGTCAAGTCCCATTCTTTGGGGACCTTTTCTAGCAGAAGGAAGGAAAGGTAAGGCTACCCTTGGATGTTTGCATTAATAATTTGCAGCTGGAAGCATGTATTGAGTTGGGGAAAAAAAAAGTCTAGTTTCTTTGGTTCTGTTATGGGATATATGGAAAAAAAAAATCAGTTTGAATAACAAGCCAGATTTCCTTTTACACAACCACACTTATTTTGTGCATGTATGGCTGTCAGCATTTACATTTATGTTCTGTTTCAAGCATTTCCAAGCATCATCATTGCTACAGTTGCTTGATTTGTTAATTTGGCATTACAACATCACTTGATCTAGTGATTTGTAGAAAAGTAGGGTAGGTTTGTACATAAATAAGCTGCCCAAAGCAGCATTTCAGTTTTCGGCATTTGTTTTAGTTTCCTAATGTACAAGTTGCAGTATGTGTTTTTTTTTTGGTTGGTATAGGGTTTGCAGCTATTTGTGACCATATTGCCCAATGGATGAGGCACTTGGTCTACAGTGTTATTGACACCTCCAAGGAGCTGCCATCCCCAATAAGGCTAATGTTAGTTCCAATCTTCGCAGCCTGTCACCAGGGATCAAAATGGGCTCTTACTATGTCTGGTTTTCAGAGATGTTTTTCACATGAGTTTCAGTGCAAAATCATATCCTAAGTATGTTCATCAGAAGCAGCTCAGAAATATCTTTCCAAGGGTATATTTTATGCCTGAAACCGGTTCCTAGATCAAAAGATATGATTGAAATGAATGATTGATTATTGGTTATGCATGATGCATGTTTTCTTATAATTTTACATTGTGAAAACTTCCTTCACCTTTTTCATGGTTTATATCTGCAAATCCAGTGAACTATGGTCAATTATGTGAGCTATAATGTGTGGAAGCATTAGTTTCAATATTATTAATTTATGAAGGAGGTGATTGGCATGAGTTTTTGGGGTTTTGAGGTCATTCGCTGCACACAGGGACAAGTTTACTGCAAAATCAGTTTCTGAAGTAATGGACATGAATTTTACAAAAGTGAAAGAATTTTTTGTCCATCACATACCAAGAAACAAAAACCTCCTTCATTTTAGGCACAAGTTTTACTATGTGGGAGATATGCAGTGAGATTTGAAGCCTATATTAAAACAAAACAAATTTTGCATTTGTTTTACTGTTTTAGTCATTGTATTTTGGAGCTAGTTTATAACATATGGAAAGTAATTTTGAGAAACCAAAGGAAGTTTTTGTTAACCACAAGAAAAATAACAAAAACCTCTTTCATTTTATTCACAGATGTCGTGAATTGGAATATTTTACTAGATATTTACAACCTATTTTTATAGATTTAAATATTTAATGATTTCTTGTTTTAGAGATTATTTGGCAGCACAGATTCCGAGCAACTGGAACCGAATTTCCAAAATTTGAGAGAGGATTTTCTAAAACATAACCTTATATACAAAAACCGTTTTTTTGTAACAATTGTTATGGTTCAAGAGATATGTTTTCATCGTTGACCCCTATTTTCATAAATTCGGTCCCTATTCTTAGCAAGGAATGCCAAATATAATGTAATTGTTTCTATCTTTAGGGAGATGGTTGAGCTCAACTCCCTTAGTCTAGGGATGAGAAAATTGTATATATTTTATTAATTTCAAAGTGTAAAGGGTTCAAATTTTTCAGCAGAGGAAAGTTGCTATTGGACTGTGTAAATCTTAAACTTTTCTGAATATTATTCTATTGGAGCAGTCTTTGCCCTTTAAACTTAGGATCCATCACAGTGTTTAGTGTGCAACAAGTTTTTCTTGTAAATTCATTTCCATGATTTTTTTTCTTCTAATTTCATTACAACATTCTCTAAGGGAAGTGTTAGGAATCCATCCACTCACAATGCTCCTTTCACAATGATTATGTTGTTTAATGTAGTGGTTATCTTTTCAGAATCCATCCTCTGTTAGATGCTTTGTTGAGTAAACATGTGCTTCTCTTTCTTCTAAAGTTGCCATTGTAGATCCATCCCTGATAGATGCCTACAGGGAAATCATCTTTTTCCTCTTTTCTTCTCTCATTTCATCTATAATCCGGCTGAACATTGCACTTACTTTGCCCAAAGTTTGCCGGCAGAAACTAGCCTCAATTCCATAGCCCAATGGTCCCTTCTCTTGTTGTTTTTGACCCACAATTTTCAACCAAATCCTCATTCTTCATAGCTAGCCTAAGATTCATTTATTTCAACCACCCTCATTTGGCAAAGGGAGAGCCATTTTTGCTCTGGCAGGGCTAGATGCCAAATCAAAAGCTTGGTTTGTGGTTACCTCGGAATTACCTCTTCTCAGGCTTGAGGTTCATTCTGAGTGCTAACAGGGCTCATCCTCAAGGACTCCTAATACTCATTATTATATGCAAACTCTACCAATGGAAGATACTCCTTCCACTTCCTCCATTGATGCATGCCATACATCCTAAACATATCCTCAAGAATCTTGTTCGCCCTCTATGTCTTCCCATCTGTCTACAAATGATAAGTTGTATCGAAATATATCTTTGCCCCTAATCCTTCAAATAACTCCTTCCAAAACCTAGAAGTGAAGTTGGCATCTTTGTGTGATATGATATTCTTGGGAACACCATGCAAATTCACTATCTCCTTAATGAAGACCTGAGCTACCTCACTAGATGAATTCGTAGACTTCACTGCAATGAAGTGAGCTACTTTACATAACCTATCAATCACAACCATGATGGAATCATTTTTTTTTGTGTCCTTGACAATATTGCAATAAATTTCATGAAAATGACCTCTCATTTCCATTCTGGAATCAGAATAGGTTGCAATAAACTAGCTAGATGCTTACACTTAGCTTTCACCTGCTGACAATCCAAGAATCAACCACCCCTTTCTTCAAATTAGGACAATGGTAAAACTTCCTAATGGTTTTCAAAGTCTTCTGGTATCCTAGGTGGCCTAAATATGACTTGACATGAAACTCCCTCAAGATAAGCTTCTTTAGCTCATTGTTATCTATCACATAAATCTTATTCCTAAATCGGACCAATCCATCTATTGTGAGGTGAAGCTCCTCATCTCTATCACCTTCACCATGTTGTTGCAATATATGCCTCAGTTTTTGGTACTCGTCATCATGTTTCCCTACCTGAAAAATCTGATCCTGACCAAATATGTAATTCACAAGGGTTATGGAATGGTGGATTGTGTGAAGCAGGGGGTCCACACACAGGAGCCAAATGTGGATAATATGAGGGGGGGAGTCATTAGCACATCAGTATACCTTTTTTTCTTGGATTAGCCTGAATTAGGGTGGAAAGTGGGGATCTAGGGGCCAGAGATCCATTAGAGTGGTCCTTTCTTTCAATAATGGAAGGAAAGGACATGTTTTCGCCATGACTAGACTACTAGTCCCCCTTTCCAGTAATTTTAGGGCTCACAACTTCACTCGATGGTTCGGTACCTGAATGGTTTGGTGCCAGACTAGATGATCAGTAAAGTAGGACAGCAATCACTCTTTGAGGAGCTCACTACCCCATTAAAAAATAATGTGGTCACTAAAGGCTCTCTCTTTAGTAAAGTGGGAAACGTATATATATGAGTCTCATATACTTAATGTTTTGTTTCTCCTACCTATAGGAGAGAAACATCTAGCAAAGGAATAAATTTGTCCCATAAGAGCTCACAACTTAAATGTTATTCACATGCCCTCTCCTACTAAGAGAATCTACAACCCAATTCTCCTTTCCGTTAATGTACCTGATATCAAATTCAAACTCACTAAGGGTAGCCAAACATCTAGCTTGTCTGGCATTCAATTTAGGTTGTTCAAACAAGTAACTCAGTCTATTATGACCACTCATCAAAATAAACTACCTGCCAAGAAGATTATGCCTCCACATCTCCAAGGCATGAATGGTAGCTACCAACTCAAGATCATGAGTCACATAGTTATGCTCGTACTCATTCAATTTCCTTGACTCATAGCATATCACCTATCCTTCCTGCATCAAGACTCTACCAAGTCCTTTATTGCAAGAATTTGTACAAACTATAAACTCCTTAGTAGGTTCTACAATCATCACTAGAGCATTTATAAGCAAATTATTCAACTGCTAAAAACTAGTTGTACACTCCTCAATCCATTCCAACTTCTTTCCTTCTCTCTAGAAAGATGTAATAGGATAGGAAATCCTTGAAAAGTTCCTGATGAATTGCCTATAATAATCTGCTAGTCCCATGAATGATCTGACATCATCCACATTCCTAGTAGTTGGCCACTCCATGATAGCTTTAATATTTTCTGGGTCCATTGTTATCTCTTCCTTGGAAACAACATGTCTGAAGTAGTGAATCTGAGTCTAAAATAAACTACACTTGATGAAGTTGGCATACAACGGATGCTCTCTCAACAATATCAACACTGCTGCTAAGTGCTCTGCATGCTCTTCCTCATTCTTGGAGTATATCAATATATCACCAATAAACACTATCACAAACTTATCCAAGTGAGGACGCAACACATTGTTCATCAAACACATGAAAGTGGTTGGAGCATTGGTAAGACCAAAAGGAACCACCAAAAACTCATAATGTCCATACCTCATGCGAAATGCAGTATTGTAGATGTCTTCTTCTTTGATGCACACCTGATGATATCATGACCTCAAATCAATATTTTAAAAGACTATTTCTCCCTTCAGCTAATCAAACAAATCATTAATCCAAGGAAAAGGATACTTGTTCTTTATATTCACCTTATTCAATTACCTGTAATCAATGCACAATTTGAGACGAGTATCCTTCTTCTTTACAAACAACACTGGCACACCCCAAGGTGACACACTTGGCCTTATGTATCCATTATCAAGCATTTCCTTCAATTGTAACTTCAATTCCACCAACTCTAGAGTTCTCATCATGTAAGGTTCCTTAGATGCTGGTACTACTCCTGGCATCAACTCAATAGAAAATTCCACCCATCTATGAGGATGCAACTCAAAAACCTCTACATGAAACACATCCTTAAACTACTATGAAGCATGATACTTCTTCAAGACTTCCTAATCCTCAACATCCTTTCCTTTGTCACAATAAATATGCATTGTAAACAATACACATCCTTTCCTACAATTGCACTTATCTTGCATAGTTGTAACCATTCTCACTGATCTAGGCTTTTTCTTTCCCTGAAATTTTTTCTTTTCTCCATCAGCATCTAGGAACTTAATAGCTTTCTCATAAAAATCTACCTTTTTCATGTGAGTAAACAACCAATCCATACACAAAATCATGCTATATGATCCCAAAGGAAGCACATTTAGATGCGCTAATGTAGGCACATCATTCAACTCAAATGCACAAGCTCTCACCCAATGTTGGCTTATGGGGGCTTGACCCAGGTTCAGAGTTATTTAGCCAAACAAATTCCTACATTACTGGCCCTTTCGGCATCAGGGCGTGGAGCGCTAACTGAAGTCTCACCCGAAGCAGTATGGGGGGATGCTGGAACCAAGTTTCCACACCCTTGAGATGGATGTGATGTCGGTTTTTTCCAACTATGCCTGCCTTCACGCAGGTTGCTTCGCACTCTATTCTAACCTTTAGTACCTTCGCGATCTATTACAATTTGCTTTCTCGCAGCCCTAACCAAGGGTTGAAGTCCTTTCGCGCTGCTAGGGCAACGATCTATGCTATTTCCCAAGCTACGCTAAGTATCTTACTTATCTTATTAACAGATCCTAATTATATTCACGTAAACAAATATTCTTCCTTGTGTTCACTTAACCAATACAGTTATACACATTTCTGCCTCATATAAGTATTAAAAGTGAAATTCATACCCAATATAACAGATGCATAAACAAGAAATAAAAACGCAGAAATGATAGAAACATCTCTTTATTAATACTTCTAGATGATTACAAACTCAACTCGTCCTGCACACTCAGCTGCAAGGGTCCGTGCACTCATCTACGAATTATTATACCTATGCGCACTCAACTGCAGATCATCTTCCTACACTAAGACCCAAAACTTAGACTTATACTTTAGATCTATCTCACATACATCATATGTTCTTTGTCTTCTTATACCTTTAAACTACTTATAGCTTCACTCTATTTATACAATCCCATGGTCCGCGGACCATGGGTAGATATTATGGCCAACATTACATTATCAAAATAAGGGCAAATAACCTTATGATTCTTTCACAACTATGTACTCCATGCCCACAAAATGCAGAGTCTTTACATTGGAAGTACAATCTTGGACCAAAATATAGGCTCTAAGCCCCAAAACTTCCCTTGGGAGATCCCATGCCTAATAGGTCCCTAACACAAACATCGTGACTCACCCTCGAGTCACTCTGCAAGTGCGGAGATCTTAGTGCAAAGACCTCCCAACTCTGATTGGATTGCTGCAATTTCGTAAGTGCACTGAGTGACTTCCTGCTGGACTTCCTCCATGTGTTGTTTGGCGACCGTTGTCATTGAACTACTGCCCTGAATCCTCTCCTGAGTTTCTTGCAACTGTGCGAGCTTTGCTTCAATGGATGTTGTAATTGTATATGCCTCATCAATCCATGGTTGTAGGCATGCTTTCAAAATTGTCTCTTTATGTCGAGTGGCATCCACCTGCTCCTTGAGCGCCTTTGCCTGCTACATCCTTGCAAGCCTCTGTGTAAGGAAAACCATTTTCGTGGTCCCTTTTACCTCATCGTATCTCTGCTTCAGGTCACGCGCCTCTTTTTCTAGGTGCTCTATGTTTGGTTCCTCCTGTAGGGTTGTGAGGACTTCAAACAACTATTCAAACAACTTCATGCAGTTTGTCACTACACTATCAACCACCTCCATTTCTATTGTGATCGTGGTGGTGTGATGTTCTCTGACCTCTAGTGGAGTTGAAGGCTGAGCCTTCAACTACAGTTCTGCTATCTGAAGGTTCAACTCCAGCTAAACCCTGGCCATTTCTGCTCTGGCATTACGCACGCCTCCACCAGCTCCTCTGCTTGGATGGCCAACTTCAAGACCATCTAGTAGGCTTCCTTCACAATCCCGCTATCTATTTGTTCTGCTCCATGGCCTCATTGTGTTGCAGGCTCAACTTCTCAATGTTGATGCGTTGCTCGCCCATTATTTGTATAGCGCGACTTTCCCTGGCCCAAAGTTCTACGGTGACTACATCCTGCAAGAGATAGAGCATCTCTCGAGGGAGCGTAACCATGTTTAGTCCAACCCCTTTTTAGCTACAGACCATAGGCTCGTCGACCTCATTCTTTGTAATGAGTGCTCCATCTCGTAGCACTATTGTGTTGGTCATCTTGGCGCACAAGATTTCCTCAGCAACTGAAGTGCCGACTGCGAGGTTGGTGGACACTGTGCCAGCCTGTGGAGTTTGCACCTACAAATCCTATATTTGTGTCTGAAGAGCCCCCAACACCAACGGGTGTTATTCCTCAAACTGCTGAAGGGCCTCTGCGGTGACATCCCTCACCGTTTCACCAATATCATGCAAGTCTTCTTCAGTAAGGGTGATAGGGTCGAAATATGTCTTTGAGGCCTTTGTCTTCTTTCACAACCCTACCTACTCTCATGGGCGCGGAAATTTCAGTTGGGTGGATATCGTTTGCAGGTCCGCACCACCTTGTTTTGTGTCTATCTCTGATTCGAGTGAAGGTGACTTCTGTCCTTCACACTCTTCTTCTATTGTTTTATGCTTCTCTGCCAACTTCACAGTGTTGTGTGCTGCCTGGGACTTAGTCATTGCTTCTTCTTTCCTATGCTTTTCTGCAGTTGTGCCATCGACAGTTTTGTCTCTTCCTTTTTCTGTTGTGCGGCGGAATTCTCTGCTTCCACGACGGAGCCAGCTGGAGCACGCCACTCTGGTGGCCAAGAGTCAAGGAACACAAAAATTACATCGTTGGTAGCCAAGTATGGTAACTCATGCCACTTCTTCATAGGGTCCTTCCATGCCCTGATGAAAACATGGTGGAAGTCGGCTTTGAACTCCACAAAGCTCTGGAGACTGTTGTAGATAGTGGATGATAACTGCAGCTTGCGATTGATCCCCAACCTAATGTTCATGTCCATGAGCACCCAAAATATCTTACTCTCCCTTATCCTCTGTGGGTCCCTAGTTTCCCACAGCGAAGCGTAGTTTGCTGCCTCAGAAGGCCCTGTGTGATTGATGGGAACTGGCTATCTTCAGGCAACTCCCATGCAACTAGTACTATCAACAACAAGTGCCATGCGTAATGAAATGATTTTCCCTACTCCTGTGCCTCGCGGTAGTTTAGAAGGAACTCACCACATAGATAGTATGCCTAGTTGAACTGGACCCCTTCTGCACATTGCCAACTAGTGCAACCACTAGCGCGGGCACCTCATCCACGCGGCACTTCCGCATCACATTTCCTACCAATATTTGTGTCGAAACATTAACTGCAGGGTTGTTGATGTTGGCAATGGCATACCATCGCTTCTTCTTCTCTAATTTAAATTTCTTTTTCATGGCCTCCCCTGTGCAATGGAGTCATGTAATCCTATGAATTAGATGGTTTTTGATGGGGACGAGCTCCTCCAGCCACAAGCACCCATCATGCACCAAGCAGAGCAGCCACCTGATGACAAAAATGGTCACCGGGGCACGGTTGTAATGCGGCACCCAGAGCAGGTTTAGCAACCCTACTTTCTCTATGCCTCTAAGCCATTTGCACAGCTCTAATTCAATCATTCCAGTCGGCGCATCCATCTTCTCATGCATTAGCTTCCCTGTCGCTAAATACAGGAACTTCTCGTGATCCGTGAGGTCCCAATATTCAAATTTTAACATGGGAACCCATCCCAAGTGTGCTCCCTCAAACAAAATATCATCTGGGAGCAGGGGAGTTTGCAGAGAACTCTTGCTCTCATCTATATCCTTGAGCACCTTGGCTTTACCCTTCTGCAATGGAAAATATTCAAGTAATCGTGTCATAGGGTTTGCACCCTGGGTTTCAATGTCCATCTCTATATCTGCCTCTTCCACCAGGACTTCTTCAAACTCTTCCTCCTCATCAGCCTCCAGATTAATGGCCTTCCCCTTTCCCTCCAATGTGAGCTTGGTCCTCTGCAGATTTCTAGGCGAGACATGCACCGGTATCATGGCCTGCTTATCCTTCTTAGGTCTCGGCGTGCACGGTGATTTAGGGACTTTTGTGATTATTCTGGTGGTCTCTGGAGCTTCTACTTCCATAATTTCCTGCGCGACTGCCTCAGCTATCTCTACACCTATGTCCATGGCTTATTCTGGTGCTAACATAATGCAATTCCATAGTTCTCTCAATGTCTCTAGTAATTGCTCAAGCAATGAATTTTCTTTCATAATATCGAATAAGTCTTGGTTCATGAATATCTGAGCGTGCAACAACTTAATTCTCAAATTTCCAACTGTTGTTTGCTAGACAGGAATTTGTAATTTATAGTGCCTTTTGAATTTGAATTTGACCTTTTCCCCCACATTCAGTCCATTAATGCTAGATTGGTGACAGATTTTCAAGAATCTAGCCCATAAAGTTCACCTTAAATGCCTACCGCCCACTCCATTTGGTCTCAAACTAAGCCTCAAATTGTGAATAATGACTGTAACGGTCACTTTCCAACAAACCTGCATGCTAGCGTAGTTACCTTCATGTTGTCGTAGACCCTATGACACTTTGATACTGCGTGCAGTCATAACATCATGCAATTCCCAGACAGAGTAATTTATAGTCCCGCGCCTCCTTTCAGCTGCCTGGAGCACTAAGACTGTGCTTCTGTCGGCTAGTCAGATAGCTGGGCCACTTGTGTATGGCTTCAAATTACTCCCATTCACTTTTCCTAGGAAGGGATCTCCATTTAACTTTACCAACTGTACCGTGCCACCGTTGGTAATATCCTTAATAACATACGGCCCCAGCTAATGCATTCTAAGTTTCCCTAGGAATTTATCAAACTTACTATGATACAACAACACAAAATCATTCACCTTAAAGGTGCGCAACTTAATATGTCAATCATGTCATGCCTTTTCATGTTGCTTTTGGACCTGGTGATGAAATCTAGCCAAAAATCGTTCTTTTTCGAGCTCATCCAGCTGCGCAAGCCTCTCCTCCAGGGCTCCGCGGTCCATCATACCTATGAGAATTGTTATGCATAGACTAGGCATGATTTATTCCATAGGCATTATGGCTTCCACTCCATAGACAAGTCTAAAAGGTGTTTGTCCCATCAGTTTCTTGCATGTCGTTCGATAAGCCCATAACACTACTGGTATGTGTAGGTCCCAATCACTTCAATGCGCATTGCATACCTTGGTCAACACGGTTTCCAATACTTTTTTTAACGCTTTTGCACGTAGAATCTTTTGTGTGGTTTCTCTTCCTGCATAATTTCTTCCCAACATTAAGATCCATTTGCACATTCGCCCCCCCAACACATGCTTATTGACCAGGTATTTTAGTGCGGGGTACATGTGCATCCGCACAGGTTGGGGCTCTTTTCCATGGGTGTGCGTCCACTTGGCTAGATGTGCGCATGGATCATCCTACCCATCATACTTGTCTATCAGTCGCAACTTAGGCTTCCCAAATCGTACTCGCATCATCCTCCTACATTCACGCCAACCATCAAAACTTCCTTTGTGCGTACCCCACCATCTTGTGTGCATAACGCGTAGTACCCAGTCCAAGGCATCGCAGCATTTCTTTTCTAGAATTTCCCATTCAAATGCATCCAAGAAGGCATATACTTCATTTAGACCATCATAAGTAGGTAGATCTCTTACTTCTGTTGACACGCAGTCCAGCGACCTGGTCATCATATTGCAATTCAGCGTAGTTACCTCATGTAACTGATTTTGCCATTGTTCTATTTCTTCGTCAAAATTCGAAGTGCAGGAGCTCTCGTGCTCCCATGTAATCCATCCATCCACTGTGGGATTTACCCATTCTTGGTCTCATGTTGTTATCTTATAAATGCAATCCATATCATCATGATTCTCATAGTCGCAGACTAGCTCTGTATAGCGTGATCCTTCAGCAGGGTCCAGGCGTATAATTACGTAGTGACTTCTTCTCAAAGATCATTTTTTTCTTCTTTAGAATAATTACCCCATTCATTTCAGTAGCCTAGTCAATTCCCAAGAGCGCGGGGTATGGATTTCTATCATCAACAATCTTTATTACTTCAAAGTATGTCAGTGTGCTCGCTCCCTCAATATCCACAGTTATTCTATAGAAATTTCCCCGTGGGTATTATTTTCTGTTGGTTTGCCATCCTTAGCTGAATTGAAGACCATTGTAGTGCAATTCACCCCATTTTCTCCCATTTTTGTTTTGGTAGAACATTCACATCTGATCCCAAATCCAAGATGACTTTATCCATTTCGTATTCTTCGATCTGCGCAGTAAGTCTCATTTCTCATCCTGTTCTTGTCTTATGTTTTCTGATCTTGTGGACTACACGTAGTTCACCTGGTGCGGTCCCAGCATGCCTATTAATAAGTTCCGGTAACCCGTTCACAACCTTACTATCGCGCAGTAACTTCATACAGGTTTCCAGGAAAGTTGTGAGCATAGATGGGTCAATTTTTTGCTCTGGTTTGTCTTTGCTTCCTGAAGCGAAGGCGTCAACGAAGCTCTTCTTAGCTTCCATGAAGGTTTCCCGAGTGTGCTCCAAATCAAACTCAGCTTCTTTCGTTAGAGCTTTGTGAACCCAAGTACTATCTTCTAGTTGTTTCCCTTTGTCATCTCCCATCCCGATTCCAATTCAGAGCACAATGTTTATATTCGGGTCTTCCTCGCACGACTCAGACCTCATCATATGCAGGTTCTGAGTCAGGGGAGGTGGTAGCGCTCCTTTGTCACGTATCCTATCTATTAGCGTAGGACAATCCTTTGTCTTGTGATCAAAAAAGGTGAAATACTTGCACGATGGGCACATTAGATTAGTGCCATCGCGGGCAGTGTCTTGGCCCTCCGCAATTGTAGCAAATCAATTGTCTAAGACCTCTACCAGGTCCTCCTCTGCCTCAGGCTCATCTACGCCCCTGAAATCCTATCCATGCCATCCCTACATTCTGGTCAACGGTTTGTGTTTCGGCTTGAACTCTGTAGGTGGGAGTTCTATCCATCATCAACTCATAGCTTCTGCAAGTATTCTCATCATGTCCCATCGACCTACTAAAGTTGCAGAACAACTGTTGCAAATTTTGTGTATACTTTTGTAACAAGTGGACCAAAAAGTAGGCACTACGCTAGGTCCTACTTGAGCTTTCAGCCTCAAAGGGATCGGTCCTCCTCCTGCAAGGTAATTTGTAAAAATCAGGTAATGGTATTTGTCATGACCCTGACTCTTGCATTTCATGCACCACACTTCTTTGCTCACTTATGGTCAAACCATCCCATCCTGTTTCAAACTCTACATCTCAAGGCACAGATTATTTAGCTGCACATGGATCTGTTGAACTCCTAGGTTAGGATCCTGCATCGGGGTCTCATGTATTCTCATAGAAATCTCTAAGGCCTCTTCCTAAGTTGTTATCTTCTGTTGCAATAACGCACTCCTTAAATGTGGTAGTAGCGAAGCTACAAACCACTCGCTATGTTGTCCATCCTTCAGATTCATATTGGCTTTGTGAACTATACATTTCAGCCTCTGATCTAGTTCCTAAGGTGTCTCACCTGGTAGCATCATGATCTCTTTAAATCCCACAATTGACTACACTTCATATTTATGCCTGCTAAATTCCCTATTTAGCATTGTTTGGATATCCGTGACTCTCGCATTCGGGTTATCATTGAAGTACTTAATATACCAGGTCAGCGCGCGATCCTGCAGGGCACTAACCAGCGTCACTTTCTTTATATGGTCATCTATAACACCTTGCGCTTCCCATACAACCCTTACAATGAACCAGAAATGGTCTGGATCCTCATTTCCCAAACCTTTAAACGTAGGAAACTTCACTGTGTTTCCCATACTGAATCACGATGGTGGTGTAGTTGGTAGGGGTGAAGATGGAGGTGATGGCAGTGAAGCCAGTGGTGGTGTGGGTGGGGGTGGTATTCATGGAAACCTTTGTCTTATCAGATGAATAGCACTTCACAGAGAGACCTTCGCAAGCTCTTCCTCGTCCCCTCGTGGAGGTGAAATCAAGGGGCTATTTTCTAGAACCTTATTTCCTTCGTTCCTGTAAACCTTTCTGCTTCACGTAGCTCCAAACATCAAGGTAACTGCATAACCCACTTTTCGCACAACAACATTTTAATCCAAGTATTCAAAGACTTTACGTACTTACCTCGTGGTCCTTTTGAGAAAGCGCCTCTCTGCCTTGCTGTAGTTGACTTAGGTGTCAACCGCGAACTAAGTAACAAATCCTCCTATAATGCAATTGAGCCAATGATCAATGGTGCGCATGATCTTATCCTCCGATGCTTCCGACCTTCGCACTAGCTCTAGGGTCCACACAATAGGGCTATCAAGTTTCCACCTTCCTTGGCTATCTGCTAGCTTTGTGATCCACTCGTATAGCTCATTAGGGAAGAACGCGAAAACTATTTCATGTATCTCCATATACATGTAGTTGTCTAGCCACTCTTCTTTTGACAGTTGCAAGTTTATGTTCTCCTGCGCCGCGAACTTGTGAATTCTTCTGTCCAACTAGCCTTCAATTTATTTCTTATTTGGATTCCAATGATACGACATCACACATCTCTCATGGAGATTCTGGTCCTCACAATGAAACCATTTGTTGGCTTATGGGGGCCAGACCTAGCTTCAGAGTTATTTAGCCAAACAAATCCCTACACTACTGGCCCTTTTGGCATCAGCCCGTAGAGTGCGGACTGAAGTCTCACCTAAAGCAGTATGGGGGGTTGTTGGAATGAAGTTTCCACACCCTTGAGATGGATGTGATGTCGATTTATTCCAACTATGCCTGCCTTCGTGTAGGTTTCTTCATGCTCTGTTCTAACCTTCAATACCTTCGCGATCTGTTACAATTGACTTTCGCGCAACCCTAACCAAGGGTTGAAGTCCTTTCGCGCTTCTACGGTAGTGATCTGCGCTATTTCCCAAACTACGCTAAGTATCTTACTTATCTTATTGAAAGATCCTAATTATCTTCACGTAAACAAATATTCTTCCTTACATTCACTTAACCAATATAGTTATACACATTCGCGCCTCATATAAGCATTAAAAGTGAAATTCATACCTTATATAACACATGCATAAACAGGAAATAAAGACACAGGAATGATAGAAAATTCTCTTTATTAATACTTCCAAATGATTACAGACTCAACTCGTCCTGCGCACTTAGATGCAGGGGTCTGTGCACTCACCTACAGACTACTAGGCCTCTATGCACTCAGCTGCAGAGCCTCCTCATATGCTAAGACCCAAAAATTAGACTTACATTTCATATATATCTTGCATACATCATATGTTCTTCATCTTCTTATGCCTTTAAACTACTTAGAGCTTCGCTCTATTTATACAATCCCATGGTCCACAGACCATGGGTAGATCTCTATAGCCGACATTACACTATCAAAATAAGGGTGAACAACCCTATGAGTCTTTAACAACTATGCACTCCGCGCCCACAAAATGCGGAGTATTTACATTTGAAGTACAAACTTGAACCAAAATCTGGGCTCTAAGCCCCAAAACTTCCGTTGGGGGATCCTGCGCCCAATACCCAATGATGAAATCTTTTCATGGTCACTGTAGCCAATTGCACCAACCAATACTCTACATGCACTTCTTTATTCAATCCACATGTATCCACCAGGTCATGACTAACATAACTATAATGTATCCAAGATAAAAAAAATGGAAACAACTCAATCACAGAGCCTACCTTTCATCTCAATAATAGATGCTGGATGATTTTCCTACTTATAATCAATTGTTGCATAGATTCGAGGAATTCTCTGGCTAATGTATCCAACTGTTTGCACCTCCTGAGCACTAAAAATCTGACGCCTTCCACCCTAGTACAATGGAAAATAATTATTTCAATGATCCTTGCCACAAGCCCAAAACTGCAATGGTTCTATGCCACTACCTTTATTTTGTTGCTCTCTAGGCTAACGTCCATGTCCCTTCTCAATTACATTAAAATTCTTGTAAGGAGCCAAATTTTATTTCTCACCTGCATCCTAAGGTATTCCTCACTTCTAAGGCAATTTTCCTTTAGTCTTCTCGTTCCCCTTTCAATGATCGAGGCTCATCATACTCAATACGATACTTGAATACTAATGGTAACCCACTGATGAACCTTTGGACCTTTATCTTCTCATCCTTGAGATCAGGTACATACCTCAACAACTCTAGAAATTTGGTATATACTCTTCATATGTCATGGAACCCATCTTCAACTCATATAACTCCTTGGCCTTTCCATCATAATATCTCTCAAACAATTACTTCTTCCTAAAGTGTCCTTTAAACACATGCCATCTCAACTCTTCTACCTTGATGCCTCTAACACAATTCAAAACTTCCCACTAGATATCTGTGTTTCCCTTGAGACTAAACATCATTATCTTTTCTTTCATATTCTCTAAATAATCATGCAATCCGAAGAACCTCTTCATCCCAAACAATCATGCTTCTACATATTCTAATTTCTTCATTTCTCCATCAAACATAGGAGGCTTGAATTTCTTGAACTCATCTGGAAGGAACTCACTCCTCCTATAAGGATGATGGTGGTGATGATGATGATGTCTCTCTAGACTAGAACTAGAATAGAACCCATAATAACTACCTCTCCTGTCAGGTGTATCCAACCATATGCCACCTCTTACTATATCATATTTTTCCAACTCGTATCTTAATCGAGACTTGCTATCATATGCCCCATTAGTCCTTTCCTCTAGTCCCTGACTAATCTTTAGTTGTTCCTATCTCTACAAATATGGGACTTGCATTAATCTCGACTAGCTTTACTTGAGCTCTAAAAATCCTTTCCTATGTTTTGGTCAACCTGTTATTATCTACCTTGAAACTTCTAATTTTTGCCTTCAAACTTCTCAATGCATCTTCTATATCAAGAGAATAATCAACTCCTTGTTGCTAATTTATTTGTAAGGAGAGTCGCGTGAATTGTAATCAACCCTTATGCTCATCATCTTTGATCTTCTCCTTCCTGAAAACATGTCATGTTAGATAAAACAAATAAAAACATAATCAAAGTCATACCTTAGTGAAGTTCAGGGGAGGTTATCACATCTACACAAATTAGTCCAGATTAGCACAACACATACATACATCATGACCTCAGCACATCAAAATCATGCATTATAACACAAGACTATAATAACAACCACATGCATGATAACCGTAACCATCACATTTCATGTATAACAATATATCTTTATCCCATCCAGTCCAAGTGTTTGAACTTGAAAGATCTAATACCACCTTGTGGTATCAGATATCACCCAAAGAGAATAGAACCCATTCTCATACAATATTGTAGACCTTGCACCCCACATTTACTTGCTTTTACAATCTCTCAAGGGTAAACATGAGCTAAGTGCTATTATGGCATGACCTAATATCCAAGTTCTAGTGATGGAAGTGTGGCCTACAAATCAACAACTTACTAGCATCCCTCAGGGTTTATAGATCACTCAAGATACTGAAAACCATCCCAGGCAACCAATGCCTAAGCTGGAACTCTTTTTCACTAGCTTAACACCCCAACCACACCCTTGACGCACTACTCATGTGGTTATGAGGCTCCAACTACACACATAAGCCTGCCTTCCAGTGGTTGTGACAAACAATCCCCTGTTTTGTGCATGCAGTCGCGATATGTATGCCAATTTTCAAGCAGCCTCTAGACCGCTTCTTATAACTTCTTGTAAGTTTCCATAAACATAAATAATGTGATAACAAGGCTAACCATTCAAAACTTAAACAAGATACTGACCACAACATTCCTAGTACATGATAGAAATTTCATCAAACATATGATAAACATATAAGCTACAGGTCATGGATGCATATATGATTGAAAACTTTTAAACTTCATATGAGAATCAACAAGAATGTTGAATTCATTCTCAAGCTACCTGTAACAACAATGTTTAGCCCATGCATTCATCAACCATTCAATAAACTATCAAATCATAAACAAGAGCCATATCTAGAGCACATCATAGAACCATGCTTCAACAAATAAGTAGAATAGAAACCATGAAAAATATGCTATAAAATCCACATAATAACAAGTACATGTTCTCATTAATTACATTAGAAGAATAGTTCATATTAAATTATGAAAATTCCAATGAAGTTGGGGACTTCCAGGTACCACCCAACCATAGATTAGGCTAAACCAAATATTTCTTTCAGCCGATCACCCCCATGCCATATTCCAAGCATGAATGTTCAGTCTCATAGGATAAACCAAGACATAATCAAACAAGGAATCCAAAGCTTAAACCAACTGCACCTTCTAGGTACTATGATCTCATCTAAACCAATCCTAAGATCACAAAACCAAAACAATCTTGGTTGCCTCAAAATTCCTTCACCATACCTTAAGGAATTTTATTGTCTCCACCCACTTGTTGAGGGTTTCCCAAAGAAAACAATCTCCACCCCCAACCCTTGGGATTTTCTTGAGACCACCTCACCTAGTTCCAAAACCTTCTGGCAATCCAAATCTCAACCAAGAATGGATCTCATCACACCATGAATATCAAGGAAATGGCAAGGCAAGGCTAAAACCACTATCAAACCAGGAAAAACTCATGCTAATGACAACAAATGAACCAATAAAACAAATTCATGTACCATGCATTCACATCCCAACAAGGGACTTAGACATGCAATATGTTACCTGCAACATTTTCTTGCTGAAGTTGTTGATCCACCCTTCTCCTTGATTTCCTTCACTTTTATTTTCTTTTCCTTTTCCTTCCTTTTATTCTTTCTTTCCTTTCTCCAAATCCAAGTGAATGTTAAAGTGCTTCAAGAATTATCTAATTATGCAAGAGTTCAAGAGAGCTAAAAGCTAAATTGACAAAAGTTGAGCCAAAAGTTGTGCAAACGCTATGAATTGATTCTTTGATGTCTTTTTATCATTGATGTCTCCTTTTTCTTCATTTTCCTTCATTTTCTTCTAATCTTCCTTGCATGAAAATTTGTGTCTCTTCACATTCCTTTTCTCCTATTTTCCTTATATTCAACAATTAAGTACCAATTATTTCCTCTTTGCCTTTTCCAATGCCTTTTCCAATTACTATAGTCGTTATTGAACCAGAAGTGATGCCCACTAAAGTGTTTTCCCAACATTCAAATTGGAATACATGTCCCATGAGCTTGGTCTTATTTTTCTTTTATTATCCTTTATTACATCAAAATTTAACCCAGGGTTGTTAAAAGAAACTGCATATAATTGGATTAGTGGGTTTTTAATGATCAAAATACTTAGAAATTACATGCAAACAAGAAAATTTGACTTAAAATAATAATTATTTGTCAAATTTTTTAAATGTTGTGGAATTTAACACAAGTCTCCCTAATTATGTCAAAACGATAATGGAAATGTTAGGTAAGGGAGGTAAAAAGGGGAAAAATAGGGCATTTCATGATCCTAACATCTCCCTCAGCACAACTCCTTTATGTGTCCTCACACAAATAGGGATGTGCTTGTCCTCTATAAAAAACCAAAATTGTAAGACTCCTTTCTCATCACTTTTTGATATGGATGTTGATCTCTATATCTGAGAACTTCCTTCAATTTTGTTTTATTTTTTTGTTTTCAATATTTAGATATTTTAATTTCATCCTCCACCTTTTAATTTTCTCCTTAATATCCTCCACTTCTATCAATAGCTCCTCATTCCTAGTTTTCAGTGTGGAGTTCTGATACATTAGAAAACAATCTAACACCTCCATCTCCTAAATTTTCACCTTCAAGGTATGAATGTTTTGTCTTTGTTTAGCTTGTTCCATCAAGGTTTTGAGTCACACTAATTATCCCTTCCCTTCCAAAAATTCATCCATGTAATTATCAATGGGTTGGTTCATAAATATAGTCACATCTACCAATATGGATAATTATTCTGTTTTAGACACAAGCCCTTTCCTAAAAACATACTCTTTATCACTTGTTTCCTGTTTCACACACTTTGCCATGGAAATCTCTTGTGTGGGGTCTACATTGAGGGGAATCTATACTTATGTCTCCTTAGAAATAAATTCACTTGCGCCTGGTCTTTTTTCTACATTATTTTCTTCATCTACTATAGAGGCCAGGGGAGCTACATCTGGTAGAGAAGTGTAGAGAGCTACATCTGGAAGATAAGTATGGGGAGCTACATACGGTAAATAAGTTTGGGGAGATGAATCTGGTAAAGAGGTATTTATGGAGGAAGAAAGGGCATGCCTTGTTTTCATTGACCCTCTTGTTAATCTCTGGGTCGATGTTGGCACTATTATCTTAGGCAAAATTCCTTCTTTTGTCTTCTTTTTGTTTAACTTAGGAGAATCATGTTTCTCTTTAATATTAGTTTTCTTACCCTGATTAGATTTTGAACTAGAACCTCTTGTTTTGATTGTAAAGCCCTTATTCAACTATTTCTAAGGATTAAGATTTTGTTTTAGATTTATAGACTTATTAGGTTCAAGAAATTCATTCCAACTAGAACCCCTTCAGTTCAATTCTTTTGAACTAACATCTTAATGAGGCAATAATGATATATTTTATATCCACCTTCCACAGTCGACCTTGACATTTTATTTAAACTTCTCAAAATATTCAAATAAGGGAAATTTATATGCTGACTTTCCTCAGAATAAAATAGGAGTTGAATGTGATATAGGAAGGTTATAGAATAACATCCTTCACATGTCAAAAACTTTTGCAAAATGTATAGCAAACTCTTCCACTTATCCACAATGAAGTTTCTTGGTACTCCTTTCTTCCAATTATCTTTATAACTTGGATCAACAATCAATTACTACCACGCACCATGTTGGACCTCTATATTTTTTAACCATTCTTCTCCCTTGCAAGGGAGCCCTGTTTCCTAAGATCGGTTTTCTAGGAAACCCTCATAACTAGTGTACTAATTGTAGTTATCTTACCATAAAATCCATCAGCAAAATATCTGGAAATTATTGAATCAAACCCATTGAACTTCTGCAAGAATTGTAACCACCCAACAACTTCCAGAATGGGAATGCTAAAGCTACACTCGGGCATCCCTTCCAACTACTTGATTGGAAAAGGTTCAATTTGCATTGGCAACATAATAATTCACTATTAGAACAAACAACAACTGACACCAAATTTACAATAATGGACCCTTGAGACACTAGTTCAACCACCACCTTCACTTCAACTAAAAGAAATTGAAGGAAACATTTTGTATTGTGGAAGCACAATTCACCCCAGAAAGAACATAGCATGAAATTTTAATGACGGCTAAAATATTCAAAATTCGGCTTAGAACTCATGAAAATAAACCACTTATAACAACTTCAAGTTGACAAAAAAGCTAATAATGATAATATAAGGGATAAGAGTGATGGGGTGAGTGTAAACTTGAGATGATGGATAGTTAATGATTACAAATGATGTGACTATCATTTCGGTGGAAGGTGGAGATATTGGTTAGATTGGAATAATACGACTTGTCGTGATGCTTAGGATAATGATAGGAAAGTAATATATCATAGCATCCCTCATCTATAATGATTACAATCATGGGATCAATTAATTGTTGCATAGACAAAAAATATGAAGTTGGAATAGGTTAAAATGTTCCAAATTCAACTCGCTTGATGCATTACTAATCATAATGGTAAAGATATGCCATAGTAATTACTAAAATATACACATAGTTACCTGCCTCTTACTCCAAATATTTTCAAAACATAAAAATATCGCGCATGCACAAACCTAATTAAAGATAGGTTAAATCATAAAATGTGTATATGTTTCCATGTTCTGAGGACCGATCAATTAATAAGGTTTAATAAAACTCCATGCAAGGAACAATAAAGTAGATGAGCTATGACAGGTTGTTGGACGAAATATTGATCCTGCATTTTTACCAAAAACTCATAAAATGGAAAATATGGAATGAATTGGCTGTATGGAGATGTATGCTTGTTGATTATTGTCCAAAATAAGGTGTCTTAGTGGAACACGCTTTCTATCAAAATGATTCCTCTTTTTAAAAATAACTTCTTTAATGTTAGGGCTACCAACAAGATGTTTCTCATACATACAGGAGCACTGAAAATAATATATATATATATATATATATATATAAAAATAAAAATATAAAAATATAAAAAAATAAAAAAATTGCATAAACCTTTTTCTTTAAAATTAGGGGAAAAAAGAAGAGGGAAACATACACTAATATATAGAAATGGAATGGGATATAAATTAGGGAATACAAAGGGAAAATAGAATTAGGGATAGGGAAAATTTAGAGAATGAGAGGGAATAGGACTAGGATAATATAGATGGGAAGACAAAAATAGGTAAATGAAGAATTTAGAGAATGGGAGGTATATGGGAAAAAATATGGGAGGATAGAAACAGGAAGGGAATAGATTTGCATAAAATGTTGAACAAAGGGTAGAAACAAGAAGAAAGAGGTGGGAAAAGATCCAACCAAACTCACCAAATTTTGAAATTAACATTCCTCTATTTATAATAATGTTTTAAATAGAGGAGGAATGACCTGTTATAGAGTTTTAATGATCCAACATTTCAGACTACCAAGTGAGTCCATCGTTAGGGGAGTCAACATAGATATTCTAGAATATTCATGATGTATCTATGAGCTATATTTATATATATATATTATATATATATATATATATATAGAGAGAGAGAGAGAGAGAGAGAGAGAAGAAGAGAGAGAGAGAGAGAGGTTATGAAGGAGTTAATCTAAGAAATTAGGTCAGCCGTCTCCACTTAGTTTGTTAATATTCAAATTTATTTATTTATTTATTTTTTAATTAATTGTTTAATTAATCAGTTAGTTTGTTTAATTAATTAATTAATTTGTTTTAAACAATTCCCTAATTAATTAATTGATTTGTTTAATTAATTAACTAACTTGTTTAATTAATAAGCTATAATAATGTTGTAGCCTATGAAAAAAAATTAATTGCAACAAGAACTTTATGTTGATTTCATCAAGATAAAGCAATTCAACTAACCTGAACTTTGATGAGGGAAATATTTCTATAGAGTATCATCTATTGCCACCAAAACCATATCCAAAAACCTGCTTCTTCTTAGTGACATGTTAGAAATGCATAAAATTCAATAGCTCTCTCATTTTATTAGACTATAAAGGTTAGGAGGATATGCTTGCCAGTGCTATGGTTTTCAAGAATCCATCTACATAAACTTGCCAACAAGTTGGTTTTCACGATTACACACATTTTTTTCCTTTTTCTTAATTTTTTCATTTTCTTATTTTTTTCTTATTTTTTTATTTTATTTTAAAGAAAATGAATAAGTTAAAGAGTACTCACAGTAGGTTGGAAATCCTTCTTTCCCACCATTTCCAAGTCTAACCTTTTTTGTTTTATCTTCTGGATGAAATCTTCCTTGGTATTGGGATGGTGATAAATTCTAAGTCCATGCCCATTTACCCCGAAAATATTCCCCTACTCATGAATGGTATTCACTTCTACTACTTCATTCTCAAAATATCTAACTACCTCATAAGGTCCTAGCTAGAATATGTGGAATTTCCCGTTGAAAGTTTTGAATTTGGATTCTTTGAGGAGCACTTGATCACCTAGTTGCAATTGCTTCATCTTGATTAGTTTATAATGCCATTTGTTGCGTTGTTGCTGGATCAAAATGGTATTTTGTATAACATATCTCCTCATCTCATCCAATTTAATAAATTAAAAGAGACATTGTTGTTATGGTTCTTAGAGATCCAAATCCAATAGTACTGCAGTTCTAGATGTCTTTATCTAGAACTCTATTGGTAACCATACATGTTTTCCATATACGAGCTCATAGGGTGTGTGACCGATACTATTTTTCTAAGTGTTATTGTATGCCCACAAGGCCTTAGGTAGCCCATCTTCCCAATCCTTTCTATGAATATTCACTATATTGTTAGGATGGACTCTATCACTTCATTTGTGGATTTCACCTAGCCAATGGCCTATGCATGATATGGAGATGAATTCTAGTGCTTGATCTTGTATTGATCTATAATACCCTTCCCCAAATTAGAGGTAAATCGTGATCCATGATCAATAATAATATCTCTAGGAACACCAAATCTAGTAACTATTTCATCAAATAAAACCTTAATAATAAAATTTTCAGCAGAAAAAAGAATAGTTGTAGCTTTTACCCACTTCGTCACAAAACCAGTACAAACTAAGACATACATGTTGTTTAATGATGTAGGTGCAACCGGTCCAATGAAATCAATAACCCATTTTTCAAAGGGCCATTTCATAACTTGTGGACACATAGAATTTCATTATCTTGTAAGGGTTGGCCCACCCACTGACAACTATCGCATTTTCTAACATATTGTTTGGAATCCTTGAAGAGGGAAGAACAAAAATAACCTACATGGAACACTTTGTATTTGTTACATTCTTTTGTGAAATAGCTCCGCAAGGTTCATCGTGGGTTGCTTTTAGGATTTCAAACACATATTCCTCTCTTGCACATATGAAAATGATCAAATAAGGCCCAGTGTAAAAGAGCTCTCCCTAAATCCAAGAATATGAAGAATTTTTTTAGCAATTATATGCCTTTCTCTAGCAGATAGGTGAGGTGGTCTTTTCCCTATAACAAGATAGTTTTCTATATCTGCAAACCAAGGTGAGTTGATCGACACAACAAATAAATGTTCATTGGGAAATGGATCATCTACATGAATACCTTGACCAGGATTGTCTAATCGAGAGAGATAATTTGCCACAACATTAAATTTATAGGTATATCAATAATTGTAATATTAAATTATTGTAGTAATAACAACCACCTAGCAACCCTACCACTAGTCAAAGGCTTATTCATCAAATATTTTATCATAGAGTGATAAATATGAACAAATAATTCATAACTTGTTATGTAGTGTTTGAATTTTATTGATAGAAAAAACTACAGAGAAAAAATCATTTTCAGTTATCGTATAATTTAATTCAGCAAGTGATAATTTTTTATTAGCAAAATATACAACATAATATGACTGATTTTCTTCCTTTACTAAGGTTGTGCCAACATTAGTATTTGAGGCATTAGAGGAGATGTGAAAAGGAAGGGTTCCTTTACTATTTTTTCCTTTAATTCCTCAAAGGCATGCTAGTAAGCATCAGCCGAACAAAAATCAATATCTTTAGCTAGTAACTGAAAGAGAGGTGAAGCCATCCTAAAGAATTGTTTGATGACCTTTGGTAATATCCTACATGACCACAGAAGCCTCTCACTTCCCTTTCAAATTTGGCCACTGGCACATGAATAATGATCTCAAACATTACAGGATCCATCTATATTCCCTCACTTGAACTCAAGCCTCCAAGAACTATTTCTGCTTTACACATCAATCTACATTTCTTATTGCTCAAAGAAAGGTAGGCTTGCTGGCACCTAATAAATACGTTCTTTAAATTCTAAAATATAGAGAAATCATCCATGTAAACGTCTACACAATTAATATTAGCAATGATAGCTAATATTTCCCACTAAAAGGTAGCAGTGGAATTTCATAATCTAAATGGAAGCACCCAATAGGAGAATGTTCCCCATGGACATGTGAAAGTGGTATTTTCCTGATATTTGGGCACAATCTGTATCTAGGTTTACCCACTAAAGCCAATCTGAAATGAGAAGTACTTCCTTCCCGTTAGGGAATCCAATGTCGTATCGATAAAAGGGAGTGGGAAGTACTATTTGAGAGGGGACTTATTTAATTATCAATAATCAACATATATTTTCCATCTCCCATCCTTTTTCGATACAACTACCAATGGGGAGACCCATCAACTATTAGAAATCAGGTAAATAAAGTCGGCAACTAAGATATTTTGAATCTCTTATTTAAAAATTTCCTATAGTGCGGGGTTCATTCTGCATTGAGGCTATCAGACAAGCCAAGATCCTTCCTGAATATAAATATGGTGAGTGAAAGTATTAATAGGGATACCCTTCTTGTCCTCATAAATCCAGGTGAATACACCTAAATGATCTCACAACATATCTATTAACTTCTCTCTTTGAGAGGGTTCGAGTTCAGGGGAAATATATAGGGATTTGCTTAGACTCACCTCAACAAGTTCAAGATTGGGCTCATGAGTATCTTTGGTGGCTACTAATCTTTGTAGAGGTGATAGGGTTTCTGTATTGCAATTCTATTGAAAAATCGGACTAAAAACATGATGAAATAATCTAGTGTTCTACATAGTGTCCAAGTTAACAAGAGAATAAAGGTTATAGCTCTCTTCAGTACTTTCTATATATCGATGTACCTAATCTATGACATAGTGTGACTAAGTTTCCTCATCACTACTATTTTCATTTAACCAAAGAGTATCACAGAGCTCCTCTATGGATCTAGCAGGTGGGTATATAAATATATTGTTAGAGTGCCAACCTATGTAAGCATCAGCCAGGGCTAGCCATATCTATCCAAAAATCAAATAGTGTCCCCCAATAGGATTCTTGGGTTGAAGAAAAATAAAGTATGTGCAGTACTCCCATGAATCAATCGAGTAATCACATTGTCCAATACACCTTTTGGTTTCATTTTCGATTGATCATCAAGTTCAAGAACGGTAGGAGTAGGAAAAATATGAGTTATCACAAGTTGCTCCATGGTTTGTCAGGTTAACACATTGATGGCCACTTTAAGGTCAATTAGGAAATTTGGGACAAGGATGCCAACTATCTGAATAGAGACGACTAGGTTTCTACGGTCAATATATTTATCAACATAAGTACGCCCAATCATCAACTCAATCACTTTGTCAATGAACTAGATAGTATGGGGCTAAGTTCTTTTCCTACTTGGCTTCTTAAGACAGAATTCTCAAATAATTTTTTCTTATAAAGGGATCTCTTTTAAATCCTACAGCAGAAATGCAAATGTTCTTCAACTCTGAAGCTAGGTCAAACTCAGGAGTAGGATCAACTTTCTCCAATGATCGAAGATTTTTTTGCTTATAGATGCATCAAAATTACATATAAAAGAGACATAACAATGCATGAGATCAAGGCATAAAGAATTGATTACGGAACTCATCTAATTTGGACTACATATCTTGGCCTTACTCAATAGTGGGGAGGCCTTCATTCATTAAATGACATGAAAAGGGAGAAGTACAAGCATATTTTACATAACACCCTTATACCTCCAGTCTAGAAGATATATGACAAATGGAGAGACTAGCTCTAGAAACAAACATCACCATTGACTTCCTAGCCAAAAATCATGCACAATCGCCTATCTAAACACTCAATTATGATAAAATGGATTTCTACACCTTCTTGAAACCTTCTAATTTCTGAGGTAAGGCTCTGGCCACTTGCCAGGAGGAGGTGCCACTGCTTTCCTCCTTATCGTGGTGTGGATATCCCACTTTATATTTTGGTGGGCAGGATCGTTAACAATACGGGAAATTTTAACAAATGGCAATTTTAGTAGGTCGTTTCAACCATCAGCATATTAGTCTAAAGATAGCTCACGATTTCTTCCAACGGAGGATCTCAGGCCTGGAATAGTGTGCACATAACACCCTATCAAACATAGAAAACCTCTTAACTTCTTAACCGCACATTAATCCTTAACCCGACGGTTTTTACACAGAGAATCAACACTTTGAATAGAAATATTTACTCTTAAACCCGATATACAGACCTCGTGCCTTTACATTAAGTGATGAGTGATCTATGATAAAAGGCAAACCCAATGGCCTATCAACTTAACACATAAATCTATCGAATCCGATAGAATATTTCAAATCGCAACCAGTTGACATGGGGGGAATCCTCCATATTGGACCATTGCACAATATGTGATGTGTGAAGTGGCAGATCCAACGGGTTTTACAAACCATACCCTATTCTGTATCGCATCCGGGAGTATCCACAAATCACACTCAAAGGAAATAGAGGGTGGTACTGTTATCGGGACACCATGTTGTGTGATGTGCAATATCACAATCACAACTTGACTCTTTCAAGCCTGATTCCTTAACACTTCCTTTTGTAATGTGCAATATATGGTATCACAATTGCAACCTGACTCTGTCAGGGCATATTCATTAATGTTATCCCTTTGACGCCTACGATGTGCAATGTGTGGTTATCAAATTGAAACTCAGGGACTATTAGGGTTGATTCTTTAGCCGCGGACTTCTGACTTCTATGATCAACAAACTACAGGGCCAATGAAGTCTACCACTTGGCACTTCCATTTTCACTAAAGACTCTACCACATCATTATCTTCTGCCACCTATCCAAGTCAAACTTGTACTTTGACTTGCACTAACTTCTTCATATGAGATCGGATTCGAGTGTTGTTCGCACCTTGGAATCAGGGTGACGAGCACTTCGATCTGAAGCTGAGTTTACCAAGATTATGCCACTTTGAGTTTTGAGCCTTTTTACCATGCCACTGGTACTTTTTATAGATCCAACTTGATCAATCCTCCTAGATCATCCAAATACAAACTCTCTAGGTAAGGAGGTTGATTTGAAGTAGAAGGTAAGGAATCTGAGTGTACAGGAGAAGGTTTTGAAACAACATCATCATTTTAATGATCAAGAGTATCATCTCGTGTCTTTCCACCATGATAACTGTTGGTTGTTTTTGGTTCTACAACCCTCCCCAATCTCAACTATAGGTCATGGACACCAAATGATGGCATAATATGATAAGTAAGGAAATGGGGTAGTTCAATAGAATGAATTTATTATACCACTTTATTATTTGGGTTGGGAATTAGCTATGCTGGCAACTAAAGTAGCCTAAATGGTGGAGGCAAAGGTAGAAGAGTTGGCATAGGTTGTGTCTACTGAGGTAGAGTAGATGGTAGTGAAGGTTGTGCTAGTGGATAAGATGTATACAATGCAAGATATGATGGGTTTTATGGCATAGGGTATGAAAAATGAGATTGTGAGGGCCCCCTCCATCCTTCTTGCCAAGGAGGAGGTTTCCCAAACTATTGATGATACCCATGTTTCCATGATGGAGAATAATTTTATTTTTTATAATAGTGTTGTAGTGCAACATGAAAACTAGGAAAATAAGGCGCAAGTTCAGAATTCATACACGTACTTACCTATTGCCATGATTTTTTCACTCCCATAGCATGCAACGGTTCAAGCATCGAATGATCCTCTTGCATCACTTCCTTGAAGCCAAGTATAGAAGGACACTCCTCTATAGGATTTGTACCTATACAAACAACACAATTTTTAGCAACATGAACATAAGTAGGGAATTCACGCAATGGATGCTTCTTTCTACACTTTGGGAAAGAAATAGATAATGCAACTTCTTCCTTTTGTAATATTTTCTTAAATTTATGAGAATTGGAATGCATACTAACATTATTCATTATTTCAATTCTCATATAATCTATTTTATGCTCAAGTTTAAGTAGCTTGGCATCAGTTGATCCATATTAAGTATTTCTAAATGAATTTCCTCTTACTCACATACCAGATTTGGGTTGGTTACATGAATATTTACTGTATAAGTGGAAAATTTGATCAAAATTTAGTTGAGAAATATCTCATTGTCCTAATAAACTCAAAGTATTCATTGATTCATCCAAAAGTCCATGTAAAAAAGGGTCCTAATACTGACATGATCCAATCTATGTTTATAAATTTAGAGAATATATAAGAACCTTTCAAGATAATCCTCCAAACTCTCATCCTCTCATTGAATGATTGTAAAAACTTCATATTGCATTTCATGAGGCTTACAATACTCCTGATATTTACCAAGAAAAATTATCTTCTTTTGATCCCAGGTACATATGGTACTTCCCCCCAGCCTTATAAACCAACTTAAAGTCAATTCCTTAAGGGTAGTAAGGAATAACTTCAACTTTTGGGCATCTAATGAATAGTCATAGATCCTACACAATATATCAAATTCAAAAATAAAATCATCAAGATATTCATGTACTTAACATAGAAATGAGGGAGAAGTGATGGCAAGATGTTCTTCATTTGCACAATAGTGTCAAGGTCCACAATTGGAAATCCAAAAGTGAGTTCTCCCTATTGATCATTTTGTGGGTTTTTTCTCCAACTCCGTCACCAGTGCCATCTTCATGGTCTTCCATATCTTTCCCTCCAACTAGACACCTTGTATTATGTGAAGGTTGAACAGATCCTAAAATCTCAAACCCAAAGGGAGAATATGTTGAAAAAGTCACTTTCCTTTCCCTTGTTGATTGAGAGACTCTTGAATTGTTGTTACCAGAGTCCAAATTCAAGGTACCAGCCTCAAATGTTTGAGTATACCTAGAGTTGTTATATGTAGTAGGTCCAACATGAGAAATAAAGCTTTCCAAATTATCAGTGTTACCTCTACCTTTCCTAGGCTTCAGACCTCTACCCCTTTTTCTCATGCATATTGAAAAAAAAAATTACAATCAGAAAACTGAATGAAAAACAATGAAAATTCTTGCTAATTTATGGTAACTCAAATTCAATCTAGTGTTATAGCTAAAGAGAAATCACATCTACAAAAACCATAAATTATCCCTCTAATGAACAACAATAGAAGCACACATGCTTGTAAAAATAACTAAGAACTCACCTCTACTTCTGAAATAGAATTCAGTCAAAAAGTTACCAGAATCTTTCCCAAGTACCTCCCCAACAACGACACTAGAATGTTGGTTGTATTATTAGATATAATAATGATCCAACATCAATTGTTAACCAAATGTTCGTACACTTCGAGGTGCAACACAAGAAATGCCTAAAGAGACTCCAGATATGTGTAACTTAAATCCCTACTTCTGATCTATTTTCCAACATATTTTGGAGTTTTTCACTTACTTGTCAATTCTTGATCAAACCCCTGTAAACACTTGGAAATTTATTAACAAAAACCCTAAAATACCAATCAACCTTCATTCTAGCAAATGACTCTTGAACTCATTGTGAAAATATATCAAAAGACTATTTTCCCAATTTAAAATATCTCAAACAAATAAACTTCAAACGATCCAAAGGCTTCCAATGTCAAATATAACTTTTAATCTCAAAATAACCCTCCTATACTCAATCCTCTTTTCCTTTCAACTCGCTTTCCAAACAAAAGAATCGAAATCACTCCACTCTGAGTGTAAACATAAAACTAAAAGTATGACTCAAATTTTCATTCCAATAAAATCAAATATATCAACTAAAGAAAAAAAAATTGTGTGCAAATCGAGCGTATCAACCAAAGAAGAAACTATTATGTGCATAAGAAAGATCCATCTCACTCAAACTACTATTTTTCCTAAACTTTGAAACACACTTCAACAAGTGATCTCTTCAAACCAAAATTGAGAAACTAAAATATACATTAACCACACTCTTGCAAAATAAATATTGAAATCATAATATCTTATATCAAAACAACAAGAAATTATCAAACAAGACTACAAATGACAGTCTCCTTCTTGAATACTTGTTCTTATGCTCATTGTATAATAATGATCATAAGTGCATGATCTAACAAATATTGATCATTGTTGAAATTCCCAAGTACATAGTTGACTCACCAATAGTGACCAAAGATAATAACATTGAAAGAGTGACTAACCAAATCAAACTAATGTAGGTTTTAACCTCGTACATAAATTACCTGCATACGAATTCTAAGAACAAAAAATAAACAATGCAAGAGCACAACACATAAAACACATATACATAAATGTTTTTCCCTGGATCCCAAAACTAGGACTACCAAATTGATTTTTCATTATGTTCCTTTCAATGTTACAATACATTTTTATACATGTCAAAGTATCCAATACCATGGACCGAAAACCATGTGCGAAAACCATGCACAAAACCATTGGTAGGTCCACCCAACCTAATTAGGGTCCAAAAAAAATATCCCCAGGGCACTTCCCCAAACCCCATAGAGGGGGGCTACCTGCCCCCCTCAAACCCCTTAGACAAGGGAGCCTTCCGCCCCCCCTGTGACCCCCCCGCTACGCAATGAAGGGGGGGCTCTGCCCCCCCTCTAAATGCCTGGTTAACTATGTGGGCTAGTCATGGAAAGAATATAACACAATCCAACATTCTCCCACTTGTTGTTTTCTTTCCACAAGAGAGCTTAGTCATTTATCCATCCTTGCAATGCCCATTGTTTCTTTACAACAATAGAACTTCTCAAAGCTCACAGATTTTTTCAATGCACCTGCGGTATTCTTCAAAGTGTCCACCTTTACCAGCAGCACCTTTTTGTCTTCTACCATATCCCTCACAAAGTGATACTGAACATCAATGTGCTTTGTCTTTGAATCATAAGTAGGGTTCTTTGCCAAGAAAATTGCACTTTGGCTATCACGGTCTATCCTTATAGCTCCTTGTACTAACCCCATACTTGAACACAATCTCTACAACCAAACTGATTCCTTGCTTACATGAATAGCTACCATGTATTTTGCCTTTGTAGTTGATAGTGCCACTACAGATTGTTTCTTACTCATCCAAATGACTGCACCTCCAAATAGGTTAAACACATACCCACTTGTAGATCTTATTTGATCCAGATCTACAACCCAATCTACATCAACAAAGCCACCAATATCCAACACTCTGTCCAATCCTGGTCTTCCTTGATATCACAAGCCATAATCACTAGTGCCACGCAAATACCTGAAAGCCCACTTCATGTAAAAATTTCACCTGTAGATCAAACTTGTAATGCAATGTACTAAAGCAAAACACATGATCTAATTCTACAAACATTAAGCGGAAGCAAAATCAATTTCATGAGCAACATCAACCATAAACACACACAACTGATCAAGAGAAATATTCACACATAACACAGATATATCATTGGGGAAAGAACCAGCATAAAACCCCCAAAATTGTATTATCAATCAAGTGGAAATCCTCTTATGTTTACAAAAAATATCATCTCAAGAGCTATCATGTACTTGCTGCAATCAAAAGATGAAAATGATAGACTCACTATGCCTCAATATGTAGGCAAACATCCATCAATCCCCTATTTCCTTGTGCAATTTTGATTGGTGTCCAATTCATAACATATGAGCATTGGCCCCAAATCATACCTGTTGTCAACCATAGGTCCAACTACGCAACCCTTGAGGACACTAGTTCCTCATGCATGCAAGGAATATTCCATGGGAAGATCCAAGCATCCGATAGTACATTGTCCCTCATCTGATCTCAACTAGGTCTCTGATAGAACTGACATGCAACAGTTATCCATGAGTGAATCCTCAGTTATCTAAAATAATAGTTGTCACATGCATGCAAGCATTAACAAACTATATTTTATGGTTTTAAACACTTGTTAAAATTCAACTGGCTTGACTTTAGACTAAGTCAACTGATCTCTCATTTATAACTCATACTTTTCCCTCAATCAGTGGAGGAAATTAAGGATAAATTCCTCAATCAGTGGGACAACTCATGTGCATGCTCTCAAAGACTTCAAATTTGAATTTCCTTAACTAATTAACTCAACTGAATTAATTAATTAATACTTCCAACTCTTGTTAATACCAAGATTAATTTTACTTCCTATAGATATACTAGGGATTGCTATAAATAGGAAGGGACCTAGAAATGCTATTTTTGGAAATTTCTATTTTTAGTAGTTTCACCTCTCACCCATGGTGGCCAATGACCTCACTAGCCAAACTGATATTTTTATACATGCTATTTTTAAACATTCTATTTTTAGCACATTCTAAATTTAGCATTTCTTGTTGCCCACTTTTCAACACTCCCTCTCAATAAGAAAGGGATTATCAACAACCACGATCTTGTCTCTGTGGAACTCAAACTTGCCTTTTGACAATGCCTTTGTCAAAATATCAGCATCCTGCTCCTCGGTCGAAATGTAGTGCAACATCATGATCCTCTTGACCACACAATCTCGTAGATGATGATAGCGAATATCTATATGTTTGGACCTATCATAAAACACTGGAGTCTCAAAGAGTTTAATGCAACTCTGATTATCACAATATATCACTGTAGGATCCATCATCTAACCAAACAATCCCACTAGAATCTTCCACATCCAGATGGCCTCACATGCAGCCTGACTAGCTGCCATGTACTCTGCCTCCGCTATGCTAAGTGAAATTGATCTCTGTTTCTAGCTATACCAAGAAACTACAGCTCGCACAAGGTTGAAGATCCCTCCAAAAGTTCTCTTCCTGTTTGATGGACTACCTGCGCAATCTGCATCTGTGAAGCCTTGGAGCTTCACTCCCTCTGTCCGCCTATACCATAATCCATATTGTGTAGTGCCTCTGAGATATCTCAGCACATGCTTTGTTGCCTTCCAAAATAACTTGATTGGCTTAACCATAGCTTGACTTAGCTGGTTCACTGTAAAGTACAAATCTGGTCGTGTGTTCACCAAATACATGAGTGAACCCACAAGCTGCCTGTAAACTGTAGCAGCTACTACCTCACCTGAAGTAGCATCCTCCTTCCTCCAGTTACCTACTAGAGGAGTCTCCATGGGCTTGTACATCTCCATGTGGAAGCGCCTCAGTATCTCATTGGCATACTTACCCTGAGACGCAAATACTTCCCCATATCTCTGCCACGCCTCCATGCCTAGAAAGTAGTGCATGAAGCCCATGTCCTTCATCTCAAACTCTCTTGCAAGATCTGCCTTGCAAGACTTGATCAACTGATCATCACCTGTCAAAATTAGATCATCAACATAAAGTACAATAATCAATAGCTTACCATCTACAATGATGTGGTAGAGGTTCGCATCCACTTCACTCTTGGTGAAGCCCAACCTGGTGAAATAGCTATCAATCCTGGTATACCAAGCACTGGGTGCTTGCTTCAACCCATACAATGCTCGCTTGAGATGACACACATGTGACTCACGATCAAAGGTCTCAAATCCCTCTGGCTGCTCTATGTATACCTCTTCCTCAATCTCCCCATTGAGGACCGTTGTCTTCACATCCATCTGATGGATCTACCAACCCATATGTGTTGATAGTGCTAGAATTGATCTAATCGATGAGTACCTTGCAATAGGAGCAAAGACCTCATCATAGTCAATCCCCTCAACCTATGAGAAACCACGAGCAACAAAACTTGCATTGCATTTCTCAATACTACCATCAGCTACCTACTTTACCTTGTAAATCCATTGAGAAGTAACCACTGACTTGTCCCCTGGTCTAGGAACAACATCCCATACACTGTTCCGCATGATAGAATCATACTCCTCTACCATCACATCCACCCAAACTGGCTGCTACACTACCTCCTCAAAAGAATAAGGCTCAGTCGCTACACACTCCCCAACCAGGGCCATGTAGCCAGTGTATCTATCAGGAGATCTCCTTTGTCTGCGCTAAGAGGATGGCTACCCCACATTCTCTCTCACATCCTGCATTAATCTGTCAGGTTCCCGTGAGCGTTTACGCCCCTCTCTGGAAGACTCTCCAGTAGTGTTGATCTCCACAACTAGAATCTCTGCATGCGGCTGCTCCGCATCATCAGGAGGCTCCTCCTCCTTAGGAACTAATAGTTCCTCATCATCACCATGCAACTTGAGCTCCCTCTCAAGTGATACTTGCATGGCTCGTTGCTCATCGAACTTCAAATCCCTGCACACTACGGTCCTCTCACTAGAAAGCAGAAACACGCGATAGTTGTGAGGTGTATCAGTGTACCCCACAAGTATTCCCAACTCATCTGTTGGGTCTAGCTTCTTCCGAACATCTTTGGTCACATGACAGAATACTGGTGATTCAAAGATGCGAAAGTAACTCACATTTGGTCTCTTCCCCGAAAAAGCCTCCATAGGTGTCTTCATCCCCAAAATACAATGAGGACTTCTGTTCTGAAGATATACTGCTATATTGCATGCCTCATCCCACAGATGAAGTGGTAGGCCTTGGTCATGCAACTTTGATCAAGCTGCGCCCACAATAGATCTGTTCTTCCTTTCAGCCACCCCATTCTATTGTGGGTTATGAGGTGCCATGAGTCCCTGTTTAATTCCTTCTGAAGCACATAAGTCCTTAAATTGCTGGGAAATATACTCTCCACCGTTATCACTTTGCAAGGCCTTTATTTTCATCCCTGATTCTTTCTCTGCCAAAGCTTTGAACTCACAAAACTTCAAGAATGTTTGATCCTTCTTTTGCATGAAGTAGATCCAACATCTACGAGAAAAATCATCAACAAAAATAACATAATACCTTTGCTTTCCAATGGAGGCTGTCGTGAAGGGCCCGCATACATCTGAATTAACTCACTCCAGAACTACTCCTGCTCTACCATCCCGATCATGAAAAGAAGATTTTGCATACTTACCCAAGGTGCAACCTTTGCATGTGCTCACTTGCTCCAGCTTTCACTTGGGTAATCCGATAGAAATTTGTTGCATGATCTTCAAGGCCCCATGATGCAAGAGGCCTAGTCTCCTATGCTATAACTCGCAATATCTTGGCCATGCATCACCTCTACTTTGGAACTCAAAGCAGCACAGTCTTCTACCTGTAACCTATAGAGATTCTTAACTCAAATCCCTATCTATTTGGTCTGTCCAGTGCCGATATGGCTTAGAAAAACCTTTACCAAACTAAAGACTACATCATAGCCTTTATCCTCAAGCATAGCAATAGACACAAGATTATTTTTTAGATCTGGTACGTACATAACATTAGAAAGAGAGAGGGGAGAACCATGCTCCCTTTGAAACACAACCGTACCTTCACCTGAGACATGGTACTTTTCGTCATTGCCCATCTCGATCCATATCTGGAGATCCTTCTCCTCCAAAGTGCTAAAAATAGTCTTGTCACCTGACATGTGGAATGAAGCTCCACTATCCAAGTACCAAACAAATCCCATGCTGGATGAAACCATGCATGCAATAAGTGAGAAATCCATCTCAAATTATGAATCTAGAGCATCACCATCAAATTCCTTGGAGGAACCTTGCTTGGGCTTCTTCCTTTTTGGGAAACTAGTAACATAGTGACCCAACTCATGAAAATGAAAGCATCTCACCTTCGACTTGTCAAACTTCTTCCCTCCTTGAGAAGAATTGGATTAGGATTCCTTCCCTTTCCATTTCTTAGCTTTAGATTCTAAATCCAAGTTCTCTTCATCATCATTCTTTGATGAAGAAGCTCCATCTTTGGTGTTTCGTCTGATCTCTTCTTGCATCAAATCTGATCGCAGTCATTCCCAATCTGGAAGTTTGTCCCTTCCATTCATTGAGTCCTGGTAGCTATGCCAGCTCTTAGGAAGGCCAAGGAGTGCTAGACTCACCATATCATCATCATCGGTAGTGATCCCTACGCTTTCAAGCTCATCTATGTAGTTGGTGAGCTTGTTCATGAATGTAGTGATCATATCGCCCTTCTCACTCTTGATATTTCAAAGCTTGTCCTTCAGTGCCAGCTTCCTCTGATCATTGTTATTCTGATATAAATCTTTCAATGTTTTCCACATTGCAAATGGAGTCTCCTTCCCATGGAGGCTCAAGACTATGTGATCCCAAATTCCCTCTAGGATGATTCTCCTAGCTCTAGCCATGTTCTTCTTCTAGTCTACAACCTGAGTAGCATCAATAGGCTTGGGGACATCTTGCTCAATGAACTCCTTAATGCCATTATCTTCCAATACTGCCTCCATGCGATCCTTCCAAACTATGTAGTTTGAGCTGCCATCAAGGGCATACTCAAGCCTCAACCCAGTGAAGGCCATCTCGATGAAATCTGAACTATGATGAGAACTAGATATCTATATCCCGAATAATAAACTTCGACTTCCTTTCTCTTGCTTGTATATTGTTCCTTGTATGATTAACTGTGCTCTGATACCATGTAGAAATTTCACCTATACATCAAACTGGTAATGCAATGTACTAAAGCAAAACACATGATCTAATTCTATAAACAATAAGCAGAAGCAAAATCGATTTCATGAGCAACATCAATCATAAACACATATAACTGATCAAGAGAAATAATCACACATAACACAGACATATCACTGGGGAAAGCAGTAACATAAAACCCACAACATTGTATTGTCAATCAAGTGGAAATCCTCTTATGTTTACAAAAAATATCAGCTCAAGAGCTATCCTGTACTTGCTGCAATCAAAAGATGAAAATGATAGACTCACTATGCCTCAATATGTAGGCAGCCATCCATCAATCCCCTATTTCCCTGCGCAATTTTGATTGGGTTCCAATTCATAACATATGAGCATTGCCCCAAATCATACCTGTTGTCAACCATAGGTCCAACTACGTAATCCTTGAGGACACTAGTTCCTCATGCATGCAAGGAATATTCCATGGGAAGATCCAAGCTGTTAGTGTCGATATCTTCATCCCTCCATCAGAGATCAAATCCTCTTGTTGCATTTCATCTTAGGTGTCCCGCCCAGTCATTTGCATTCCATTAGGCGCATGGATCGTCTGACGGTAGCAGCTTTCCAACAATTTTCCTCATGTCCCTCATGTCATTTACCTGTTGGTTCATGACTGATCATTAAAAATCCATATACAGTCTTCTTTTCATTAAAAATTGCAAAAGGTTGTTTTTAGGGTTTCAGTGTCAAGTAGGTCTAGGGTTTCATTAGGGTTTTATGAATAAATGCTTCAAAGTGTCCAATAATTACCAGCACGCCATGAGGAGGTTACATTATCGATAAATTTCATTGGCAAGTGTTCGAAAATATGTTTTTCCTCAAAACTCTGTTTTGAGGAAAAAAACTGAGTATTTAGCCTTTATTGTACAAAAATTATGTAAATTTTGTTTTTTTTTTTTCATTGCAAATTCCTTCATCTACACCCTGGTTTCCTTCCTTAGCTTAAGAAGCTCCAACACCTGCAAAAAACAAGCAAAGCTCAGCTCATTTAGTTCATCACAAAGCCAAAAAGGTGAAAAAGTCAAACAAACAGTGTTTGAAATAAAGTCATTTTTAAAAAAATTGTAAAAGTGGGTGTCATGAGCTAAAATCTCAAAAACTCTTGGTTTATAAGCAATGACTTCATTTGAAACTTTCATTCACAAAAGCCAAGCAAGGTCAAGTGATTTTGTTAAGCAAGAGGGAAAAATCGGGTGAAAATCGCCCCTGGTGGCCGGCGCGGCGCACTGGGCAGGAGACGCGGCGCACTCGTGAGGCACGGTGCACTGGGCCTCAAAACACAGTGTATTTTTGCACGGGCGCGGCGCATTGGGTATGTTGCATGGCACATACAGCTAAAGGGCCCGAAAATTTCCAGAACGACCTCCAAATATCCAAAAACGCATGAATTCACCTTGTTCCAAGTAGGTTGAGCTCCACCTCTGCTGTTTATCTAGGTTTGGTGTGTTTGTTATGATGGTTGATGTGGTGAGTGTTTAAACAAATAAACAAACCCTACCATTTCACATTCCTCAAACAAAAATTGTTGCCTAGGGTTTGACAACTATTTTACTACCAAGTCTATCTTCTCTCGATCATTCCCTTATCCCATTTTTCCCTGATTTCCTTGTTCCCTAAGTTCCTCTACCCCCCCTAAATCCACTAATCCATATCCCAAGTTCCCTTTCTCAAATTTCCTATTGTAAAATCCCAAACCCTAAACTTGTACAAAACTCCCAAAAATGTCCCATATTTCCCTAAACAAATCTATCCCAGCAGTCCCTAATCCCCCACTATTTTTCCCTCCCCTTATACCCCCTTATTTCACTGTTTTCCCTTGGTGGCAGAGGTTGAACAATCATTAAAGACAATCCAACAATGTTTGACACATCAGCACCCATCTCTTCAGGACAATTTTTCTACCAGTAGTCATGGCTTCTAATCCTTCATCTGATTATGAAGTGGAGACCCAAAGTGACTCACCTGCAGAAGAACATGCACCCAGGAGGCCTCATAGAGGGGGCAAACATATCAGAGAAGAACCAATCACCCTGACTGAATTTTGTGAGAAGGTTGCTAGTATTCCATTTCACCATGAGTTGGCTCGCTTGTATGTACTACATTTACATGGTGATCAGGCCACTCTAGCTGGTATCACTTTCACATTAACACCAGAGTCCATTTCAGTAGAAATCAGTATTACCAACATTGGAGAGCCATGGAACAAGAGGCAGAAAATTGATCAGCAACATTATGAACCTTATGTTAACCAAGCTTCCTGAGACAACTCTAGAGAGTGTTTCCTTTTCGGTACCTCAGAGATGAATATGCTCCTTTAATGAAATTTATCATGAAGTATTTCAGCTGTGAGGGCCGGTTCTCTCGCTTGTATGCTTATCACATCAGGCTGCTCATGCATTTTACCCGGGTACGGATGATCAACATTTCTTATTTCATGTGCTGAAATATCAAAAGGATGACCACTCTAGTGTAGCACAAGACCCCTCGGTAGCAGTTTAACAGTATTTATCATTTTTCTCTTATTAAAATTGTGGTTGTTCATCAGCTGGGATTGTAGGGCATTACTTGGGATGATTTCATCTCTCGTGAGTTTTTTAGATCTCCTCAGGGACCTCTAGATATTTTGCATGAGACAGGTGGATCTTCTTATTAGCATGAGGGCCGCGAGACACAGGTTGTTAGGATGCCAATCTTTATTACTTACCAGAAGGGCACCAAGCAGTTTTTCACGGCAGCAAAGCGAGTGTTATCTCCATCTGGGGTGGAAGGGGCCTCGCTTCCGACATCAGCACCATAGGTTTAGGATAAAGGCAAGAGGCCAATGTAAGACGAGGGACCTTTAGGTGAGCGAGATGTTATTCTTATTCAGGATGGCGATACAAACATGGGCCCGCAAAGTGCAAATCTTAGAGAGATCATCCAGGAGCAGCAGACAGAAATCAAAGCCTTGTCCCTCAACTTGGAGAGGGATAAGTAGGTTATAAAATACTTGGAGTAGAGGAATAAGCAGCTTGAAGATCTACAGGTGATTATTGAGTTACAAAACATTCGGGAGAACCGCCAAGCTACCCAAAGGAGGAGGGTGGAGTTTACTTCACTTGAGCAAGAGATCAACGCTAATCGGGAGTCCTGGCTTGAGAGGGTCAACATCCACTTGGAGAGACTACTGGACAAGGCCGATAGAGACAAAGCATTGCTGAAACACATGGCTTTTCACTACATGGCACAGAACAAGGTTTGCAAGGCACGAATAAGGAATTTAACGACAAAACTAAGGCATCAAAAAGGAAAAAGAGGAAAAAAGAGAATGATCGACTCTAGATATTGGCCAAGGCATACTTGGCCCATCATAGCTCTTGATAGAGAAGGTACAGCCCAAATTTCAAGAAATTTGGAGCACTTTTTGAATTTTGAAATTTTTTTTCACTAAACACAGTGTTTTCCTCCCTATGCGTCGCACCACGTGGCGCTTGCTTTTGCTAGGGAGCTCCAAATTACAAAAACTTTGCATTTCTGGATTTGGCATGAAAAATTATGGTTTCTTGTTCATGGACAAGAAATTTGGGTAGGTTTTGAGCCCTCAAATAGGTCAAAAACACTTAAAAAATGACCTCGCTGCCCATATTTTGACACACAAGAAGCAGTCTTGGGAGCTTGGATTTTTTACAAAGCCAATGAAAGAAAAATTGAAAAATTCCACTTGGGTTGGAAAGTGGTGAGCTCCAATATTGTAGCAATAATGCTACAACTCCTGAGGCTTCCTGTCTCTCATTTTATCAACCCGGTTGTTCGTACAAACTTGGAAGCGACGGT
>APFE031055445.1:0-12993 GCA_000404065.3 Pinus taeda | reverse complement strand
ATATAAATTGTTGTTTACAATATATATTTTTATTTTTACCATTAAAAAATTATTAATTATATTCGTAAAAAAATGATATTTATATATGTGCATATGCATTCTATACTATGTAATAAATAGATACTCAAAATCTAAAATTGTGTTCAAGGCTATAAACTATTAATACTTTCACAACTATCAATAAACAAATATGCTCATTTTCCTCCATTACTCAAACGTCCTCTTGGAGTGTGAACAAAATACAATTATAAGTAGCAAAGCTATCATGCCTTCTTTTCATCTTATATGTTTATAAAAAATAATAATCATTTCTACTCTTCAAGTGTAAATCCTTTTCTAGTATGGTTATACAAATACCATAAACATCTCTCAATACCATTATATTAATCTTATCATAGTATTCAGACAACATATTTGATGGATTTTGTAATAGATTCTTTTTTTTAGTGTCTATTTTCCAACCTCTATATGGAGTCCTTTGGATAAGGAGTCAACTTACATGTTAAATTCCTTGTATACATCGAATAAAAAAGTGCTTTTGTAATATATTTGATTCTTGATACATGGAATAAGAGAATCACCGAAATCACTAAATTTAGAAGTTATTCCTATAAAGCTAAATATATAAATAGTTTTAGTGTTATAAGCACACACAAAAAATATTAGAATAACTTGCGAATCTTGTTTTGAACCCAATGAAATAACCTCTCAATCTCTTTTTAAACATAACGAAATGAATATAAAATAGGAAAAGGGTTCCCTTTCTCCATATCCAAGAAGGCCTCCTTGGATGGCGCCATTGAAATAACCCCATTCCCTTGACTTTCTAATGGGGAGATGGATGAGCTTAATTTATTACATCCTTTAAGGCTTTACTTTGTAACTAGAAAGAAGTATATCTATATTGGGAACCATATTGACACTATAGGAAGCATTAGCTAGTGGGCTCATATTACCATCATTCCATTTCACTATGAAGCCTCCCATTTATTTGTACATCCACCTAGTATAAATGTAAAATATCATCAACATATGAACTACACTTTCCTTCCATTCTTGAAATGAAACATACTTGCAAATCCCATGTTTATTTTTATTTTTATATAGTCTTTTAAATTAGAAAGTTGCTATTTATTGCTAGGCATGTGGAATACATATGAGTTATATATAAAATTTAAAAAATATATATCAAACTATTAAAAAAATCTAAAAATACAAAACATTGTCAAAAAAGTAAATTTTTTTTTTTAAATGAATGAGAATAATAAGGTATTGTTTTTAATGTTTGACATCTCAAAATGACTTTGAATTTAAAAATACATTTTATTTATTAGATTTTTATTCACTTTGTAATTAGTAGAATGGAGAACTATAACCATGATATGCAATAGTGCACGAAGCTACCCGTAATTCACTATAATCATTAAGGTGCACCGAGATGGATCTATCCCATGATAACCTCTAAGTCCTCTTAATATGAGTAAATAGGGAGATTAACCTCATAATATTTTATATAAAAAGTTTTTATGAGTTTGAAAATGAAAATACATTGTGGAGTAAAAATGCATTTTTTTTTGTATGTACTAAAAATATGTTTTGAAGAAATTGTTTTAGAGAATTTAAAACATGGTTTCTTCACATTTTATATGTTTTAGTAAGATTATTAGATAGATAAACATATTTAGTTAAAAATATTTATGATTCAACAAAATATTAATAGAACAATGAATTAAATTTTAAAGTACATATATAATAAATTATTTTTAAGGAGAATATGAAACAAAAAGATTTTTAAGCAATGGATATTCTCTCACCTTTTCTAAATTGTGATCTTGTAAGTTACTATCCATTGGGAAAAATGATAATGAAGAGATACTTGCCAAAATTGATAATAGGGAAAGAAAATAAGATTATAGTGAAAGAAATGAAACAATATATTTTCATGACCCATTTTTCATAAGTGAAACACATAACTCAAAGGCATTATATATATGTTTTATAATATATTATAGTTATTGATTTTAAAAATAAGGATATTAATTGGCTTTAAACGTTTTAATAAAGATACACGTTGGTATTGAAATTTGTTATTTTTTCTATACAATAATGTTTAAGATATGTTTAGTTAATAACAATTATAATGATGTAATTATATTTTTCATTTTATATTCATTTAAACATTGAAATGAAAATATTAAAATATATATTTTATTATAATTTTTCGGTTACCTATTATTATTATTTTTAAATTATTCTTCAAACAATTGTACTATCTTTATTATATTTAACTTTTTAGCGGACACACCAAAAATATGCTCCAAAATTCCTTTGATAGTTGAGGAAAAACTACAACCACTGCTATGTTATTAATAATTTAATACTTTACATATTGTCGAGAGTCTTAGAAAAGGACACAAAATACCACTATTTCACTAGTGTAGCCAAAGGAGGGGTATACAACCTTTTTTTAAGCATATATCATTCCTATGTTTCCATAAAAAAATGATATTTTAGAAATATTTCTATCATGTTTGCTATATTAAACTTTTAAGTGGACCCACCAAATAATCCTCCAAGGATTTGGTAGAACCACGATGTTATGTTATTCAGGATTGGGTAAAACCATACGGATGATATGATATTCACGATTTAATAATTTACACGTCATCCCAGAGCCATAGAAAATAATACAAAAGCCCACCATAACCCTAGGGAAGCATATTAAAACATGACTCGTTCTTCCTTTTATCATATGTCATTCCCAAATTAATTTAAACATTGATCGAATCAATAGTAGTAGATAAGGTTAAGGTGAAAACTCTTAGCAAATTTTGGAACATCAGCCTAATGATTAGAGAGAAAAGAAGGTGATTGTTAATTTTTTCTAATTTAATAGTGCCATGGATCGTTATGTTATTGTTGAGGAGTTGGGAAAAGGAACTCATGCAACCATTTGGAAGACAATGGATAAGGTCACGAGTAAATTTTGGGCCATGAAGAGAGTATTTATATTTTATTTATGTCCTACTTTAACTAGGTCTTCTGAATGTGTTTTTCAATTCATCAATGATTTCTTGCATGTATCTTCAAGAAATTTTGAGTTGAGCTATTGTTTTCCTCCATTCTGGTGAGTTAGACGATTTAGCATGGATTTTTCTAAATCTGGTTGACTACCAAATTTAGCCATTTTATCCAATCTATATCCAATTCTATCCATTCCACTATTTGCAACTTCAACTCATTCATGCTTTGATTTTTGGTTTTAGTAGTGTTGTCAGTTTGGTGGTTTCGCACAAAATATGGTGTAAATGCAAACTTTGAGTGTTTTTTATCCATTCAGACAAAAGCCTTCAAACATTAATTTTAGTACTCTATTTAATATGGATTAAGCACCAATTTTCCCTTTAGCATAGGACCAAAGTGTTTTTCATAAATAAAGCACTGCTAATTATAACTCCATTGGTCCCATTTTCCGTTAAGCCCCGAGAGATTATTTCATTTTAAAATTTCTCCATGCTCTTGTCTTAGTATTTAGTTTGGTCCCCTACACTATTTCTCTTTTAAGCACAATCTAGGATTATGTGTCCATGCAGGTCCACCATTCGTCTACATGTGTCATTCCCATTAGTCCCAGTGCTCCACTTTATACACGCAACCATCTCCCAGTCTTTTATCAGCTCGAAGCATCCTCTATTGCACTCACTTGAAACTTTCTGGTAATTTACACATCATCCAAAAGCCTTAGAAAATAATACAAAAGCCCACCATAACCCCAGGGAAGCATATTAAAACATGACTTGTTCTTCTTTTTATCATATTCCATTCCCAAATTGATCTAAACATTGATTGAATCGATAGTAGTAGATAAGGGTAAGGTGAAAACTCTTAGCAAAGCTGGAACATCAGTCTAATAATTAATGAGAAGAGAAGGTGGTTTTTAATTTTCTCTAATTTAAAAGTGCCATGGATCATTATGTTATTGTTGAGGAGTTCGGAAAAGAAACTCATGGAACCACTTGGAAGACAGTGGATAAGGTTATCAGTAAATTTTGGGCCATGAAGAGAGTATTTATATTTTATTTATGTCCTGCTTTGACTAGGTCCTCTAAATGTGCTTTTCAATTCATCAATGATTTATTTCATGTATCTTCAAGAAATTTTGAGTTGAACTATTGTTTTCCTCCATTCTAGTGAGTTATACGATTTAGCATGGATTTTTCTAAATCTGGTTGACTACCAAACTTAGCCATTTTATCCAATCTATGTCCAAGTCTATCCATTCCACTATTTGCAGCTCTAACGCATTCATGCCTTGATTTTTTGTTTTAGTAGTGTTGTTGGTTTGGTGGTGTTGCACAAAATATGGTGTGAATGCAAAATTTGAGTGTTTTTTATCCATTCAGACAAAAGCCTTCAAACATTAATTTTAGTATTGTATTTAATATGGATTAAGCACCAATTTTCCCTTTAGCATAGGATCAAAGTGTTTTTCATAAATAAAGCACTGCTAATTATAACTCCATTGGGCCCATTTTCCCTTAAGCCCTCAGAGATTATTTCATTTTAAAATTTCTCCATGCTCTTTTCTTATTATTTAAGTTTGGTCCCCTACACTATTTCTATTTTAAGTAAAATCTAGGATTATGTGTCCATGTAGGTCCACCATTCATCTACATGTATCATTACCATTGGTCCCAGTGCTCCACTTTATACACGCCACCATCTCCCAGTCCTTTATCAGCTCGGAGCATCCTCTATTGCACTCACTTGAAACCTTCTGGTGTCTGGAAGATAAGATGATGTGTCATGGTGGGAACCACTACCGCACTGTGAACTAATCAATGACTAATCGAGGTGATCTGTCTCTAACAAACTCCACATACACTCAGTGCCCAGTGAGTTGAGAGATCTTCGTATGCACCCCTTATAATTCAATCTAAGGAAAATCTTCTGGGGTGATGTCATTCTGATGTCACTATTTCTGCGTGGTACCATTTGAATGGTGACACATGTCACTCATATTTGGTCCCTCTAACCGTCTGAAAAAATTAAAAAGGTATGTCATGTGTCCCTAGGTCTTACTTCATACTAACATCCTCTCAAATTGATAAAATATTGTCGCACATATTCCTTTAATTTTTGCACGATATTTTGAGTACAAAGGCAAGAGGGGTTCCTAGGCCTTCATTTTACAAAATTTTCTTTATTATATTTTTCAAAGAAAAAACCATTGGATTCATGCTTTACAACATTGGCTACCCTACTACCTTTCTATTGGTCCAATGTTATTGATCTACCATGTCTGCCTGATCTTAGATCATCCTGACTTCCCCTTCTTTACTCATGGCTTAGAATTTCCATGGAATGCCTCCTCTACTGACATGGATCTCGTGATGACCACTATATAACTTCTACCGATGAGATATTTTTCCGTTGTTGTGTGGACTTCGCACCCCACCTAGGCTTATGTCATCTTGGTTTTTCCCTTTACGTGTATCTATAATAACATCAAGGGAACTTCCCCGAAGGTGATCTATATAGTGGGCATTCCTACAATTATACTCCACCAATTAAATTCATGAAAATAGATACTAAATCCTCCCAAGTTTAAGTCATCCCGAACATTCCCTTTGTGTGAAAATTTGAAGCATCTGGGAAAAATATTTCCAAAATGAGTTGTTATAAGGATCTCCACGATTGGCCAATAAAAAAAAATCACCATTGAATTGTTAGACCAAATTCTCTCAGATTTGAGCTTAGTTTTTCTTCCAACTATGTCGACTACTAAACTACAAGAACTAGACGTTTCAACTTTAAATATGTAGTTGAGTTTTGGGGTACATAAATTTGACGTGAAATAACTTGCAATCTAGGAGGATTTTAGCAGACATCCATAAACAACTATAGATATATTTGAGAGCTCTATCCATCTAAGTGGGATCCACTTGCTTTTGAGGTTGTTTTCTAATTTATAAATGGCTCTAAAGTCTCTACACCTTAATAATTATTTTCCTTTTCCATACATGTGGTCATATTCATTCTTCTTCCAATATTCTCTTATTTTTCCATTTCATTTGCTATATCTAAATAAACCTCCATTGACACGTGTGATATAAACCTCCCTCATATGCCAACAACATCTTTTACAATGACAAAATTTTCTAATAGTCTACCCATCATATTCTCTTCCTTTGCAACCAATGAAAACATATTTCTAACAATATCCCACTTTCACATTTGTGGAAACACTTTAAACAAACAAAAACACATCACCAGTAATCATGTAAAGATAAGTGTAGTTTCCTTTTCTTCTCTTCTTCTTTGTAGATGTTTCTCCCCCTATGATGCACTTATCCTTTATGTACATTTACTCTAATGTACTTCTCCCTTTTGTTGTTTTAGTTTGGTTCATCTCCTCCCTCTTTCGTTTTATTTGATATACTTCTCCCCCCTTGAGATCAATGGAAAATATACTAACATTGTCCCCTTATTAACAAACTCCCCCTATCTTGTTGATCATGTAGACCTATAAAATACTTCTTCTTACGCTGATAACTTTAGATATCTTTGAGTTGATCTAAGTAGCTTCCTTTCTTCCCTATGGAGAATATTGAGTTGAAAGGAGAGGATTAATTACTCCCAATCTCATCCTCAAGTAGTCAAGAGGGATTTCTTTCTAAAATAACACATACGTATCCAACTGAGCAAGGAGAAAAATCATTCCTATTGGTTTGTCTCAGCTAGCATTTCATTCATAATAGTTCCTCCCTATACACATACACATGACCTCTAGAAATAACAACAATCTATCTTATGCATGACCATCACCATTGTCTTATCAACTAATAAACAACAACCTATGCCACTTAGATGTGCTTATATGACAAATATAAAGGGGCTCTCAACAATGTATGCTTAAACCAACTACGCGACATATACTTTACATGGAAAACTTCTAATGGCAGTAGAATCACTTCATTAAATTATACTAAACATGAAAATAAGCATGTTAATCAAGAATATTTCAACAACACTTGGATGGACAATCACCTACTAATAATATGATTACAACGCTCTGACAAAAGTTTAATGACACTTGATATTGATTGTTAATACTTGATACCAAGTTTTAATACCTTTTATATCAATATACAAATAGTTTAATTGATACCATTGATACCAAACGTTGAACAATTTATGACTAAGGGTTGTTCCATTGTTATCATGCTCTTTTCACCACAAATTTGATTTTTGATCCTAATTACTAATTGGAGTAATCTTAAGGAATCATAATAACCACACCATTCAACATATATGAAATATAAATTTTGACAATTCAAACAACATTAATATGCAATAAACACCATTAGCCTTTGTCTTCGATGATTATCTTGTAGAACCAAAAAACTATACCAATTTATGATACCAATCATTAATGGAATAATCTAATACCAAAATGTTTACTTGAATACACTAATTTTATTGTTATGGTCACTCTTTGGCACTATAAATTATTTAAACATACTTGCACAAGACAAACAAGAATTGGTTGTAAAACGTTCATGATCCCTATTCTTTCATCATCATCTATACTCAGTCTATCAATATAATTTGGAAAAAACATTAAATCAACCATAATACTCAACAAAACTAGTCTCATTCAACTTTATAAACTAGAGGCTAAAAGGGCATACTTCCATTATCCTTTAGATGCATTACTTGGCATGTTTCTTTATTCTCATTGCATCTATTCTTTCTAGATTCTCTTGAATCCAACTTCTGCTTTTCAATGAAGAGGAGAAAGGGATCTACTTCCCTTGAGAAAATTATCTCTCTCTTCCTTCCACATATGGATATGCTTATGTGTTACTTAGTAAACTCCATGAGTTGGTTTCCTAAGTTGATTTGATACTCTTAGCTGATTGAGAAACATCCTACCATAGTTTAATCATATAAAACATTAACCATTCCACTTATTAGCACCAATTAAATTCAATCTTAAAAATATCTATTTCTCTTCATTTTCACTATATGTGCTTGCTTTCCACCTATACTACTTTGGAGAATTGTCTGGGCTATGACTACTCCTTTTATCTAATTGAAGTATTTTTGTGTTGCTAGTTATATGACATACATCAACCATAGGAATTCCAAGTTGTTATATACTAATCTTATGCTAATAATATTCAAAACCATACGCTAATTGTTGCCTCTATGAACCATTCAACCTACCTCTCTTAGGATTGTTGTAATAACTCCTAGGTGACTATCCTTTCTCACTACCAACATGATCCACACATCTATTCAACTTGCTCTGTAAACGAAGTGTATTGTTTCCAAGTTTTCACATAGTTTCTTTGTGCCCATAAGTTCCACACCCATAGGATTCAACATTGATCAAGAAGGGGGAAGGAATTATTATTACCGAATATTCTTCTCACCCAACTTCTTGGACCAATACTCATTGTCTTAGTTTTATTGACCCACTGATAATTTTTCCTTTGAGGGGAAAGGTTCTATCTGCACAGTTGTTCAAATTTCTTTGATCAAATCACAATTCTTGTTTATATAGGTCATTCCACCTTTGTTGTTGCACCTTATTTTTCCTTTCTCAAAACTTGGAGGAAAAGTGCCCTGCATTTCCACAAAGAAAACATGTGAGTGGTTTCACACCTTTGTATTTAACTCTGAAAGTTTATTTGTCTTCTTGTTGCTACATTAGATTTTTTGTGCATTCCACAATTTTTTGTCTTAAAATGATGATGGATATTGCTGATATCTTTGTTGAGTAAAAATAAATAAAAATAAAAAATAAAAAAAATCCAATCTATGTGGGGGCTTCGTCTACCTCAAATTTCATCAAAAGCATTAGAGCTATTTTCATGATTCTAAATTTTCAACGAATACTCTTTTAATATAATTATATAAACTTCTAGTTTCTGATTTGAGGTTTTAAGGCTATTGATCTCCTCAAAATTCGATATGATTTTCCTTCTTAAATGAATATTTTCTTCAATGCCTTCCAACTCAGTAGAGAAGCTACTAAAGCAAAACAAGTGCTTATTCTACTCACAATGTATTGAATATATTATTCGCTTTCTGTCTCTAGGGATTCTTCTACTGACACATGAGATGTTCTATCTACCTCTCTACTAAGAGGGGACCCAACGACTTCTTGAATAGTGTCTAGATATACTATTCCTATTAAGGTATTTCTTTCTTCACTAGTACTAAATGAGCAACTTTCTCTTTCACCGGTACTTCCAATTGAGAAACAAAATGATAAATGGACTATTTTTCTACAACGAAAAAAACAACTTACTTGTAAATTACATCTCATTTGTATCCTCTATGTGTTGATCGATGACTTAGCCTCTTGATATAGGTGTATTATCCTCTAATTTGGGATCTTAAAAACTCTTTGAAACTTTGGTTGATCCATTCTTTAGAGAAAGACTCTTGACATCACATGCAACTTGTATGTCTCTATCATAGGTGGACTCTGACTCATTCCATATTTCTTTGGCGATCTCACAACAGATTAGTTTCTAAATATTTGACATGGACAACCCTCTCAAGATTTCCTCCATGACCTGTTCATCAACCTCATTATCTGTTAATCCATTCTCCACGAATACCCATACATTAAAATCAAGAGATTAAAAGAACATTATCATTCTTACCTTCTAAGTTGTATAATTTTACCCATTCAAAAATGAAACTCTATGAGAGGAAATCTAGTCCTATTTCTCCATGATCCTTGATCTTCCTTCCAGTTGTTTAACCGATCCTGAAGGATCCTTGGATTTGACACCAATTGTTAGAAACAATGGGTACTAGAATAATAATGAGGGGGGAAGGTGAATCAGTAGTGTGACCACACTATACAACTCTTGACAATTTATATTGTTCAATAACTTTATCAACCACTCATGTAATTAGCATCATAACTCAGTTATGTAAAAAATAACATCATAAACATTTTCATACACATGTGAAAGCCATATATAAGACATAACATTCCTTTTATTTCTTTGGGAAATACAAGATTCAAATTTCTATTACATCATTACCCCACAAGCTTTCACTTCTAGGTAAATTGGCTACTAAAGAAGGGAACTTCTATCCCTACTCATTTATCAACCTTCACTAAAAGGTGAAACTTCCCCTTCTCCTTTATTAGTCACTACTGAAAGGGACTATTTTCCCTCCTCATCTATCATCGACAAAAATAAGGGACTATTGCCCTACTCATTTATCAACCACTGTTGAAGGGGACTATTTCCCCTAGAATGCATGTTATCACTTGCGAGCCCTGCTGATCCATATTTCATCCATTTTAAAACTGATATGAATAGGACACTTTATTTCATAAACAAATAAATTTATCTCTTCAATCACTCACCATACCCACCATAGAAACAAATTCAAATATTTATGAGAATTGATTAAATCACCAAACACACCAACAACATCAATCCTTTGTAATTACTAATTTCACCATAAAACATCTTTGTTGAATGAATTAAAACATTGTTTGGTAATTCATTTTTTCCTTCTCAAACCCCTTTCTAACATCAAAATTAATATTTTATTCACCCCTAATGCATACTAACATTATTCACACCAGTAGAACCAACACAGTTGCACACACCTTCTAAATTTAGAAGTGATTATAGAGGAATTTAGAATGAGATTTTTAGTTCTTTGGTATTTAGTTATCTTTAACCCTTTGCTTGCATGAATATTTATTTTTTCTCCTTTTTCCCTTCTTCAATTATGTCATTTCAATGTGTTATTAAAGTCATCAATCATTGCTTACTTGTTTCTTAAATAAATTCTAAGTCAATATATTATTTTCCTTCATTTCGGTAAGTCATGGAATTTAGTAGGGATATTTCTAAATTTGGCTAGGCACAGAATTTCCAATATTATAGAATTTCCATTTTTACTAGTGCTGTCGGTTTGGTGGTTTCACACCAAAGGTGGCATAAATGCCAACTTTAAGTGATACCGACTCATTCACATAAAAGCCTTCAAATATTATTTTGAATGCAATATTGAATATGCCTTAACCACCAAAATTATGCTAAATTTCATTTCCAACTCATCCATACTTAATCCCTCTAGTAGAGGCCCAATGCGCTTTTGTATATAAAACATCATCAATTATAACTCCAATGTGGCAATTTTACCTTAATTCCTGAGGGAATATATTATTTTACAATTTCTCTGTGTACTTGTCTTGGACTTTATTTTTTCTCCTTAGCTCTATATTTATTTGTGTTATGATCTTGGATAACATATCCTTGTGGGTCTTCCCTTACTCTAATTAAGCCATTCCCATTGGTTCTTGCACTCCCTTTGTGCATGTTTCCACACCCTGATGCTCTGTCATCTCAGCGTAAACTTTGTCATGCTTTCTTGAAACCTTGCGGGGTCTTAGAAAAAATATTATGTGTCCCTGTGGGAACCACTTCCATGTTGTGACCCAATCAATGAACAGTCAGGGTGATCTGTGTCTTACAGCTACCAAATACACTCGAAACCTAGTCAGCATGGAGCTCTTCACTTGCATGCCTTATAATTCCTTTCTAGGACAACCTTTTGGAGTGATGTCATGATTACATCATATATGTTACCATATGGTTCCATCTAAGTGGTGGCGTCTATCACTCATATTTAGCTCCTTCGATCACATGAAAATGCCGAAATTGCATGCCATGTCTCCCAAAGTCTAACATCATGTTGATGTCATCTAAAACCAATAAAATATTCACACACATCTTCCTTTTATCTGTACATTCTATTATGAGTATGAATATAAGAGGGATTCTTGGGCATTTGTTTTGCAACAATTTCTTTGTTAAAATTTTCATAGTAGAAGCCACTAGATTGAAGCTTATTACAACGTCAATTTTCGTGACTTCCCAATTGCCTTTCTATTGGTCTTATGTTACTACTCTTCAAGATATGCCTAACCTTACATCATCTTGTATGTGTCTCCTTTGCACATACCTTAGCAGTTTCAAGTAAGGCCTTCCACAGTGACATGACTATGGGGAGCATTGCTGGAAAAATTCTATAAATTAGAGCTTTTACTTCCATTTTGTGGACTATGCACATTTTCTGAGTACATCATCCCAATTGTTCCTTTTGTACACAACTTTGATACCATACACGAAATTGCAGCGTATGTGTGTTCTATAATGGGGACCTCCCATAATTATACTTTGCCATTCAAACTCCCACAACTACTACTAATTCCTCCCAAGACTACGTCATCCCACGCATTCCTTTTCTATGTGACTTTGAACCATTGAGGGAAACTCCATTTGGGATGAGTTGTTATAAGGGTCTCTACCATCGGTTAATAAAAGTGTTTTCACCATTGTACTATTAAGTCATGTCCTCCCGACTCTATGTTCAACTACTCTTCCAACTATACCTGACTGGTAAATTGTCAACAACTAGCCATTGTTTCAACTTTAATTCTACACCTTGAATTTTGGGGTAAATAACCTTAATGGGTGATAAATTTTAATCTAAGAGGCTTTTAGCAGACTTCCATATACCACTAAAAAAATATTTTGAAGTCAGTTCCACGTGCACTTGAGTTGATGTGTTATTCTATAAATGGTTCCAAATTCTTTGTACCTTCACAATTCTTTTCACTTGAGGTGATCTGTTATTCTAGAAATGGCTCCAAATTCTCTATGCCTCCATAATTAATTTCCTTTTCCATACATGTGCTCATCTCAATTCTTCTTGCGATCTTCTCTGTTTTTTCCATTTCACTACCTTTGATCTAGATAAATCACCATTGACATACGTGACATCAATGACCTAATGGAAACATCTTTGTCAATACTTGTCCAACATCCTGGTTATGCCAACAACGCCTTTGACAATGGCAACATATTCTAACAATCTACCATCATCTTCTTTGCCTTTTCCATCAATGATAACATATTTCTAACAAAATGTATAGTT
>APFE031055443.1:0-49335 GCA_000404065.3 Pinus taeda | reverse complement strand
TTGGCAGATTCTTAGACAGGTAGAGAAGCAAGGGTGCTCAACAGCTTAATCTGAGCCCCTGGATGAAATAAGTATAGATGTAGATAGGAGGACAGTAAAAGAAAAGTTGAAAAGTTGGGTTTGCTAGTTCAAGTGCACCCAAATCAAAAGAAGAAAAAATGCTAGGTAAGTAGGCTGGGTAGGTAGTTTTGAGGGTGCAGAATGATGATTTGTGATCGATTTCATGTTTTCAAATGTCATATCTAGTTAGGTCACAATTATCAGACAGCTTTCATTTGGAGGAGCTCAAGCGAGGCATAACTAACTTCCCCCTTCTTCCTTATTCCCTAAATCACTCACGAACTTCCCCTAAAGAGGTCAAGATCTGCTTGATACCTCTCAGATTCATCATTCTTCATATTGGTAGCCTTGGTAAAGGTCTGCTTTACTCAAGGAATGTTCATACTTCCTCTATAAGTCCTATTTCCCCTTTATAGCCTAAGAGTTATACACTTAGCGCTTTCTTGTCACCATTCATATTAACTACTAACTCTAAATATGTAACTCCCTATCTATCTCCCCTTCCCTACTAAAACTATGTTAATAACTCCCCTATATACTTATCCCCTCCCCCTGGTTGAAATATAACCATAAGTACACTTGGGAATTCCTAAGTTTATTTGAAACTTAGCAAGAACCCTCATTTCCCCCCTCAAACCATCTTCTAATGCATATCGGACCCCTCCCATGCCTTGAAATCCCTTCAAACATCAAAAAAATTCTGCTACCGATCATAAAACCCTCATCACTTACCTTGGGCCTTGCTCTGATTGCAAAAAGGTTCTATTGGACCCCCTCCAATGCGATATCACAATCAGGAGGGGAGTCGTTTATCAAAACAGCGCATAAAGTGTGCCCCCGATTGGTTTGGCCGACAGTGATTTCGTCGATCGGCGTATCGCTATGACAAAACAAAGCTTGCATGTGCGTTGCCGATATGGTCATCGTCGATGGTCTGTTGTCGATCGCATATTGGCGATCGGCGTTTCATATGAATCCACGCCATATATATATATGTAGGCCCCGTCCCTTATCCTTCCGCCGCCTTCTCTGTTCTGCCATCTGTTCGATTGCCCGTGCCCTAGATCTATGGAGGGCGGCTCTGTTCCCTTCCAAACCTGTCGATGATTAGCGTCCGGGGATGGGAGTTTTTCCCCTACCACGTCACCCGCCGTACGAGTCCCACCGCTGACGTCATGTTGACGTCATCCGCCGAAAGAAAATTGCGCAAAGGCAAAATCGCTGCTTAGGAAGCCCGGATTCAAAATCTGAGGCAGTTTTTGATGCACGATTAGCGCGTAGGGAAATAGGCCGAAATGGGGAATCTTTTCTTCAGCAATCGTTTTTTGCCTCGAAGGGGCAGAAAAAGGGCGATTTAGCATTTTAAAAGAGTATCAGAAGCAGAAAGAAGCCAAAACTCATGTCAAAGTGTATTAGTGTTGCGGCAAAGCGTATCAGTGTTGCGGCAAAGTGTATCAGCAAAGATTTTCTCCGTGCTTGAAGCTGGTAAAACATTAAAGAGCCCCCAGCAAGTCAAAGAAATAGTAAAATCCATTTAAAGCCTCTCAAATCACAGTTACTACACATCAAAGCTACTCAAGAGCAGTGGAGCAGAGACCAATGTGCAGTTATGATAAATGGCCAGCGCATAACAGCAAAGAATACATTCCTACTCATTTTGAAGCAGCTACCCCAACGCGGCACTTAGATGAATATATCATACATTTACTTCGAGATAAGATGAATTAAAGCACTCATTTCCCTCAAATCTGTTTAAGATCTGCTGTAATAAATACTCCTAGATATTTTCACTATAAAGACAGCCCTGAACAATGGAATTGGGGTGGTGGTTGTTAGTTGGCTGATCCGATCCAAGAGAGACTCGCATTGTATATCTGATATGTTCTATAATAAAAAACTGCTGAAAGGATTGGAGTAATGACTGTCTACTGCATATAAATGGTTGAAGAGTGATTGTGGAATTCTTGTGCTGCTACATGGAACAATAAGTGTTTCTTCGTTATATTTCATTACATATGTTTAAACGCTATTATATCATTGTCTAAATAACAGGAAAAATGAATAGCCTAGACTTTGCTTAATTGCATTCTATGCTCAATTTCTGTTGTTTCTATATGTTTTCCTCTGAATTAGATATAAATGTGAATTCCTTTTGGCTCATATTTTCCCTAATTCACCCATGTATGACAATTATCCAGGGATTCTTAACTGCCCCTAGATAGAGCTCATTCGCCTTCCCTCTGTTTAAGATTGAGTGAAGTTTCTTAATTGCCTCTCATTCCTTATATTTCATTTCAATCTCCTTTAGCTTGAAGGTTGTTTTATGTGTAGCTACCTTGCTCCATTTTCCTCTTGTGACCAAGAAAACGCACCAGCAGTCTTACTCCACGACTCCATGCCCAATGGTTTGAAACTTGTCACTCTATGCATTGCCTCTCTACTTGAAAACAACCTCCTTCCACCCAAACACAAACAAAACCCCTTGAACCCAATAACTAGCCTAAAATCATCATCAAGAGAGAGCCCTCTCTGATTGCAGGTGGGCTAGAACCTGCAGTCCAAAGATTGGTTTGTGGTTACCTCGGCTGTATCCCTTCAGGAGCTTAGGGACAACCTGAGTGTTAACAAGATCAATACAATGTGTTATGAGAATGGCTTAAGGCCTTCTCCATCACTTTGTTTGTCTTGTATTTTTTTTTCTTAATTATTAAGAGAACATAACAAAATGGTGGGGAAAAAGATCAACCTGAAAGATATCGAGCCTCTTTGTTGGATTAAGGGGATCCAACACATGTTAACTTCAAGACCTCCATATCTATTAAGGTTATTTGGGTGCTTAATTATCTCAATGGATTCTCTAAAATGTTGTATGTAATAGTTATCTTATTTTGCCAAGATTTTTGTGTCATGTAGGAAAACATGGTGTTTAGTCTTAACAGAACAGTCGAGAAATGGCAACAAGAAATTCCAGATTAATTTGTCCTTGAATTAAAATAAGAATTAAAATTGAATTCTATTCTCATAGAAACTTGTAAATAGTTAATTAAGTTTAACTGACTTAATTCTCTTATGAATTTCGAGTTGGAAGTATTTATGTAGTCATGTATATGTTCTCCCTAAATTTTAGGAGTCTAGGATGAGTTTATTTGATTTGTAATTAGATAACTCGGTTTGACTGAGTTATAGACGGTTAAACTGATTCTAACTATTTGTGGAACTAGTAGATGTATAGTAGTGAGTTTGTGCACTGGTGCATCCTCAATGCTACTCTAACTAACTGGAGATTCACTCAAGAGAAACGCATGCATGTCGATTTAGAGAAAGACGCAGTTGAGACTAGAGTGCAGGGACAGTGTACTATTAGTTGTAGAATGATCTGAGTTGTACAGATCATGCATGCAATTAGGAAGAGGACCTAGTTTGGATTGCACAGTTTTGAAGAAGGAATTCTCAATTAAATATGGGTTATTCCTCTCCAGAATTGCACAAGGAAATAAGGGCTCAATAGGCAGCGGAAATTGGCTAAGTGTTGGTTAAGGCACACTTGTGAGGTAGAGAGTTGATCATACCTGTGTGTAATTGTTCTTGTGAGAACAAGCTTTGCATTATCACTCAAATTTATGATTAACTCAATATATAGTCGAGGTTTTGAGCAGTGGATTTCCCCATAGAAACAATTGTGTTATGTGTCTTTGATTATATTCTTCTTGTCAATTATTGTTTTCATCAATTCTTGGTTTCATTTGTTTAAAGATTATAGTAGATTCTTGTCTTGTGTTTTAGTACATTACATGAGCAGTGAATCTACAGTAAAATCTACATTGGAGTTGAAGATAGTATAATAGAGGATATTTCAAAGTTTTGAGTTTTGGGTATAGGTGAAATTCAAATTTGCGTTGCATACTTTAGGTTCCGAATATGGTGTTCTACGGTTTGCGGCTCCAGTATGCCTTGGAAGGCAGCTCAAATTATATAGCCTCGAAGGAAACAATGGAGGCAGTGTTGGAGCATAATGGATTGAAGGAATTCGTTGATCAAGGCATTCCTAAGTCAGTAGCATCAGATGCACAGAATCTAGTTGAATGGAAGAAGTGTGTGGCGAAGGTGAGACAGATAATCCTGAGGGAGTTCGAGACCACATTGTCTCGAGTCTCTATGGGAAGGAAACTCCGTAGGTTATGTGGAAAGCATTGACAGGCCTCTTCTAGAACAATAGTGACCATAGGAATTTGGCATTGAAAGACAAACTTCGAAAAATAAAGATGAAGAAAGGTGATACCATTCCAAAATGCTTGGCCAATTTCACTCACTATCATGATGAGCTTGGAAGTGTTGGAATAACCATTGTCGAGGATGATATGGTGAGCCTAGCTCTCCTAGGACTTCCCAAGAGTTGAAATAGTTATTAGGACTCCGTGAATGGAAGGGATAAAATGTTATATTGGGAATGATTGTTGTCAGATTTGATACAGGAGGAGATCAGAAGGAACATCAAAGATGGTTCCTCATCAAAGACTGATGATGAGGAAAATTGTACCTTAGCAAGTAACGAAAGGAAAGGGAAAGGGAAGGTGTCCAATTCCAAGTCGGATTTTTTCCATGGAGGTAAGAAGAAAGACATGAATAAAGTTAAGTGCTTTCATTGTCACAAGATGGGCCATTTGCTACAAATTTCCCGCTCAAGAAGTCCAAGAAGAAGTCCTCAAAAGGAGTGGCGGATGAGGCTTTGGTCTCTCAATTCAAATTTGACTTTACTCTCGTTGCATGCATGGTGTCACCAATGATGGGTAGGGTATGGTATCTTGATAGTGGAGCTTCACTCCACATGATTGGTGACAAGGAGTTGTTCAGTGATGTGGAGGAGAAAGTTCTCCATATGCATATCGAGATGAGTGATGACGGGAGGTATAGTGCTATTGGATTGGGCACAGTTACTTTTCAAAGTGATTAAGGTGCTCCTCTCACCTTGAGAGATGTTATGTATGTGTTCATGTTGAAGAAAAACTTAGTATCGGTCTTCATGCTTGAGGATAGAAGCTACGATGTGATTTTCTTGAAAGGAAAGGCATTCCTTCAACACATAGCCATGGGTCAAGTAAAGAAGATAAAGATTCGAGTTAAGAATATATATAATCTAGAGGTCGAGGATTGTACTTCTTTGAGCACAAAATGTAAGAAGGTACAGAGTCAAGACGTTGGTGAGTTGTGGCACAGGCGATTGGGCCACTTGTATCATGGGGCTTTGAAAATCATGCACTCTCTATTGGTCTTCCCAAAGATACACTAGAGCAAGTTGATACATGCAAGGGGTGTACTTTGTAAAATACACCAAGGCTTCCTTTCACAACAAAGATAGTCGAACAGAGGCGATTCTAGAGAGATTCCATTCAAATGTGTGGACCATTCTCAACAGCATCCACAAGAAAACATAGGTATTACGTTATATTTGTTGACGAATTTTCTCGTAGATGCTGGATATTTTTCATGCAAAAGAAGGATCAAAATTTCACAAAGTTTTGTGAATTTAAAGCATTGGCCGAGAAAGAGTCTAGTAAGAAGGTTAAAGCTCTGAGGAGTGATAACAGTGGTGACTATGTCTCAAATGAGTTTAAGAAATTTTTTGCAGAAAAATGGATTAAACGGGAGTTGACAGCACCCCATAACCCATAGCAGAATGGGGAGGCCAAGAGGAAGAATAGAAGCATTGTAGGGGCAGCATGCACAAAGTTGCATGATCACAACCTACCACTACACTTGTGGGCTAAGTCATGCAACACGATGGTTTATTTTTAGAATTGTAGCCCGCAACGAATACTTGGGATGAAGACACCAGAGGAAGCTTATTTCGGTAAGAGGCCAGATGTTGTTCATTTCAGGATTTTTGGATTGTTAGTATATGTCCATGTGACCAAAGATGCACAGAAGCTTGAGCTGACAACATAATTGGGGATATTTGTGGGGTACATCGATACACCTCACAACTATTGGGTGTACTTGTCGACCAGTAGGATGATAGTGGTTCACATGGATGTCATATTCGATGAGGAGAAGGCCATGCGAGTTTCCCTTGAGAGGGATCTTGAGTTACATGCGGTTGAGGATATCTTAGCTCCTAAGGTTGAGAAGCCTCAGATTGATGTGGAGCAACCACATGCAGAATATCTAGGAGTAGAGACATCCACTCAAGCAGAGTCTTCTAGAGATGGGAGAAAGTGCACCAGAGAGGCTGGGCAGGATATTGCATGATGTGCAGGAGAATGTGGGAGAACCTACATCTCAGTGCAGGCAGAGGACGTCACCTGAGAGGTACACTAGATACATGACTCTTATGAGCGGATGTGTTAAGACAAAGCCATCTTCCTTTAAGGAAGAAGCGTAGCAACTAATTTGGGTTGATGCCATGGTGGAGGAGTATGACTCCATATTTCATAATAGTGTTTGGGACGTGGTCTCGAGATTGAAGGACAAGTCAATGGTGAGCTCCTGATGGCTTTACAAGGTAAAGAAAGTTGCAGATGGTAGTGTGGAGAATCATAAGGCTAGGTTTGTGGCCCGTGGCTTTTCACAAGTAGAGGGGATTGATTATGATGAGACATTTGCTCCTATTGCGAGGTACTCATCGATCAGTTCCATTTTGGCACTATCAGCACAGATGGGTTGGACGATATATCAGATGGAAGAAGAGGTGTACATAGAGAAACCTGGAGTTTTAATACCTTCAACTATGAGTCACATGTGTGTCCACTCAAGAGGGCATTGTATGGGATTGAGCAATCACCTCATGCTTGGTACACTAGGATCAATAGATACTTCACTAGATTAGGCTTCACCAAGAGTGAAGCAGATGCGAACTTGTACCACATAGTGGTGGAAGGTAAATTGTTGATCATTGTGTTATATGTCGACGATTTGATTTTGACAAGTGATGATCAATTGATAAAGTCTTGTAAGGAGGACCTTGCAAGAGAGTTTGAGATGAAGGACATGGGGCTCATGCATTACTTTTTGGGCATTGAAGCATGGCAAGGTGATGTAGAATTGTTTGTGTCTTAGGGAAAGTATGCCAATGAGATACTCAGGAGATTCCACATGGAGAGCAGCAAACCTGTGGAGACTCCTCTAGCAAGTAGCTGGAGAAAGGAGGATGCTACTTCAAGGGAAGTAGTTGACGCTATTGTTTAGAGGCATCTTATGTTTTCACTCATGTATTTGGTGAACACATGACCAGATATGTGTTATGCAATTAACCATCTTATTCAAGCGATAGTTAGGCCTACCAATTTGTATTAGAAGGAAGCAAATCATGTGTTGAGATACCTCAAGGGAACTACTCAGTATGGATTGTGGTATAGACAGACAAAAGGAGTGAAGCTTTAAGGCCTCATCGATGCAGATTGGGCAAGGATTCCATCTGATAGGAAGAGCATATCAGGAGGGATCTTCAGTATTGGTTCAGTGGCAGTTTCTTGGTACAGTAGGAAACAAATATCTGTTGCACTCAGTTCGGCATAGGAAGAGTACATGGCTACAAATGAGGCAGCATGTGAGGCCATCTAGATGAGGAAGATCTTGGTTGGTTTGTTTGGTCAACAGATGGATCCAACTTTGACATACTGTGATAATCAGAGTTGTATCAAACTCTCTGAAAATCTAGTTTTTCATGATCGGTCCAAGCATATTGATATCTGACATCATCATCTCAGAGATTGTGTATTGAGGTGGATTATGTTGTTAGAGTACTTTCCCACAGAGGAGCAAGATGTTGACATTTTGACAAAGGCATTGTCAAGATGTAAATTCAAGTTTCAAAGAGACAGGATTGAGGTAGTTGATAATCCCTTTCTTGTTAAGAGGGAGTGTTGAGAAAAGGCAATAAGAAATTTGAGTTTAATTTGTCCTTGAATTAAACTAAGAACTACAAATCAAAGTTTATTCTCATCGCAACTTGTAAATAGTTAATTAAGTTTAATTGACTTAACTAGCTTAGGAATTCCAAGTTGGAAGTCTTTCTGTAGTCATGTATATGTTATCCCTAAATTTTAGCAGTCCAGGATGAGTGTATTTGAGTTCTAATTAGATAACTCAGTTTGACTGAGTTATAGACAGTTAAACTAGTTCTAACTATTTGTGGAACTAGTAGAGGTCTAGTAGTGAGTTGGTGCACTGGTGCATCCTCAGTGCTACTCCATCTAATTGGAGATTCACTCAAGAGAAACTTATGCATGTCAATTCAGAGAAAGACCCAGTTGAGACTAGAGTGCAGGGACAATGTACTATCAATTGTAGAATGATCTAAGTTATATAGATCATGCATGCAATCAGGAAGACGACCTAGTTTGGATCGTGCAGTTTTGAAGAAGGAATTCCCAATTAAATATGGTTTAATCCTCTCGGGAATTGTGCAAGGAAATAGGGGATCAACAGGTAGCCTAAATTGGCTAAGTGTTGGTCAATGCAGGCTTGTAAGGCAGAGAGTTGATCATACTTGTGTGGAATTGTTTTTGTGAGAACAAGCTTTATATTATCACTCAGATTTCTTATTAATGCAATAGATAGTCGGGGTTTTGAGCAGTGGCTTTCCCTAGAGAAATAATTGTGTTATGTGTCTTTGATTATCTTCCTCTTATCAATTATTGTTTTCATCGATTCTTGGTTTCCACTGGTTTAAAGAGTAGAGTAGATTCTTGTCTTGTGTTTTAGTACATTACATGAGTGTGAATCCACAGTGAAATATACAAGAATTCTTTGTAAGGCTAAGCTTTGAATTCTCTCATTTCTTATGTCCTCTCTATGTTCTTTTATCCTCAATATAAGGGATCTCCCAATTTCAACAATATAACGCTTCTTATAGGAGAAAACAATCATATAGATGTCCTTTTACTGGTGATGGTCAATATTGTCATTTACGAATGTCATTTTTCTTCTAATGGTCCATAATGGCTTGAATGAGGTTTAAATCTCCTATTTTTTAGACTTCAGTAATATTATTTGTCACTCCACATATATAAAGGAGGTATTCCTTTCTATTAACAAATGGAATGTTCTAAGAACGATATCTCCTCCCTGCCTTCTTAAATGCTCTCTTGATATCCTTACTTCTTTATCCTATGCTCTTGAAGATATTGGTTAGGTGGTTGGTGCCCAAATTGGCACATTTTTAGCACATGTCTAGAACCTTTTTAGTGTCACTTTTTCACTTTTGATTTCTTCCTAATGCTTTTTCCATCCATGATTTCCTTATTTTGGTGAAGTTATAGATAGTCTATTTTAGGACACTTATGTATTTATTTATATACATTATGTTATGAAATTGTCACTCTTTATATTAACATTATTAGACATGAGAAAAGGTTAGTGGTTACAACTACTCTGTGTTGTTGCAACTTTGGCTACAACTTAAAGACAAAATTTGCAACTCCACCACAGGGGTTGCAATTCCCTACCAAGACTGAAACATGTGCTACTAACCAACACATAGATGCTAGAAATCCACTGACCAAATGGGTGCAAGTGTTGTGACTCCCCCATGTTGTTGTATCTCCAGTTGTAATACACGGTTGCTACAACTTTGGGTATAGTGTATCATTGCTATGGGGATAACCAACACCCATGACCTAATGAAATTGTTGCAAATATTGAATTGCAACTTTGCATTTCATCTTGCTGCAACTCTGAAATATTTCAGCAATTTTTTGTTTAGCACTCTAGTTGTATAGTTAGCAAGTGAGTCTCATGATGGAAGATGATGGAGGAAATTTGGTGGTTGATTAAGGAGGACAACTCACTTTCCAACAATGTCCAACTAATCTAAGTCAACGTTTGTTCAACAATTACCAATTTTTGAAAGGGCCATTGTAAAAAGATGAGTTGTTTGATTCTCTCAAGCTAGCTATCTGATCTTTCATTCATTTTAGATAGTGACATTTTATATAAATATGTGGTTTATTTTGCAGCCTAATGGGAAGAAAAATATTGTAAAAGTGCATTGTGTAATTTTTTCATTTCCTGCAATAAAAAGTCTCTTTGCTCCAATTTTTCGATGGTATTTTCATGATCAAGTGAATTGAAAAATTAATAGTACCTCATCTAAGGAGGTAAGGACCTCTACTTAACTAGGCATTGCTTGTAGTGTTAGCATATAAGTAGTATTCATATTATGATAATTTGTAGTTAATTATTCTTTGTAAATCCGTTATTTTCTTTTTGTTGCAATTCCATTATTTCCATTTTGTTGCAATTCTTATAGTTCTATTGTTGCAATTCTACTAACAAATTATTGTTGCAACTCCAGGTCATACATTTCAAACATTAGCTTTGTGGTTAGTTGATTGACTAATTTATTTCATAGATATTTGTATGTTTCTAGGAATTTTTGCTATTTTTGCAACTCTTGTTGTTGCAATTCTGATGGCGTCCCGCCTTTCTCTAAAATGACCCTCCGTCGTTCTCGAAAGATCCTGCTGATTAGGTTGTCGTCCTGCAAACCTTTAAGTTGACTTTAATGCTACGGTACTGGTTTCGATATGTGGGTTTAGGGTTGTGACCTGCGTTAGCGGGTGGTAACCTACATCCGCCGGTTCAGCACTATATCTTCCCGCGTCCTTTTGTCAACCCGTCCATTTTCATTTGCACTTTCCGTTGTTCGGCTCCAGCTCTGCTCCGTGGGTTCAGTCCTCTATGGTTTTTTTGGTGTTTGACCTGGTTCTGTTGGGCGTAACCTGGCACTGTAATGTTATGGAGCTAGGCTTTAAATGCTCTCAGTAAGAGACCCTCGGCTCTGTTCAGTTTCTCACTTGCTTTCTGTTCATTTTAATGGGAATTGTCATATACTCCGGTGTTTCATGTCGCTTAACCACTGCATCATTCTGTTACAGGTTATTTTTCGAGTTTTCGTGCCTGACATTCTCCATAAGGTAAGCCCAAGTTCTTTTTGAACTGTTTCAGCTTTTCTCCTTCCAATGCTAACGTTTTCCGCCCCGGTTCTTCAGGTTTTCAAGTGGTTTGTTCTCGAAGCTCGGTCACTTCGACACCAGGTAACACTTCTCTGCGATTTTCTTCAGTATTGTAGTTGCCGTGGTTATATGCCTCCATTTTGCCCTAACTTGTGGTTCATTGGACTGTAGGTGACTCGGCTCTGGTGAAATGGACGCGGCTCGGTGGTCTTGATTGCTTGGCCTTCACTGTAACTGTTCACCTGCATTAAACGGGTAGTGTTCTTCACATTCGCATGTCTTTTTATAGGTTCTGTAGGGTTCTGTCGACCCTTGTAGGTTACGTTCCTCGCCTGTGCTATGAGGTTTAGTCGGGTTATCTCCTTTGGCCGTAATAGCTCCCTGTAGCCTAATTTAACTGAATCCTATCAGCATAAAAGTAAATAAAACAAGCAAATGAAAGTAAAATAACTGACAAGGTTTTGACACCTGTCCAGCTATACGTAGTGACTGTGTGTTCTGTTTCTGTCTGAGACTGCCAGCCTCATTCTGCCTCCTCAGAGCTGGATGCTCCTGCATCAAATTCACCTGTAGGTTATTTTTGCTTTGTTTTCATCACAATAGTAGTATAAAGATTGAGAGTTGTGTGAATATGATATCTTGATGTCTATACTTTGTTTTTTGGTTATTTTTATGTCATGCATTGCATCATAATCACATGCTACTAAATTGTTACAACAAACAAGAATATTATTGAACTAGAGCAAGTCGCCTCATAGTTGTTGGTGTGTTTACTTTCCTGTCAAAGTGTTTACTTTCATGCAAGTTTGATTTACTTTCATGCAATTTACTTTCCTACAAGAGTGCTTTATTTTCCCACCAAAGTGTGGTATGTTTTAATTAGTGGTGACTTGTGAAAGTATCCTTATCTTGCCACTCTAACAACATTTAGAATACCAAAACCTCAAGACACATAAGAGATTACACTAGCATATATGGTGCATGAAAATTTCCAAGTTCCAAATGAATCACAAATTGATAGTTAAATGAGCATATTTTTGGTTGTCTTCCTAAGAAATTGGAAGGATAATTAAAAGGCCCATCATTTTTGGTGTCGTTTTCTAGGAACTATCAAACATATAGTTAGTGTTGTCTATTTTTGCCTAAATTTATTATTTTTTTGAGTTTCATATTTCTTCTTTTTCTCAGAGCTTAATTATTTTGACCTTTTACTTTTTCAACAATTTTCCAAATGACTTGTTAGATGCCTAGGCATAGAGACTAACATTGAAGATTTGTGAAAACTCTCCTCCATACTAACAATGTAGGATCGAGTGAAGGAGGGCACAATTAGCGATGTTATTTAACTCCTACAGCAAGTTCATTGGTAAAATAAAGAATTGAATCAGTTGAAGTGGAATCTAAACATGTGCAACCTTGTTTTGCTACATTGTTTCTAGAAGACTTATCTGGCAAACAAATCCATACAAAACTAAAGTTGTCTAAATCTCCCAAGACTCCCTTCAAATAAGATGACAAAATCCTAGAGAATATGACACCTAAAATTGATGATCAAATCTCATCCTTTGGATTCCCCATTAGGGAATATGAGGAGAAAATAAAAATGAAGAACATCATGAACTCTACCTTGCCTAATTTTCATGATCTCTCAAAGGAACACCTAGACACCTTTATTTTTTTAATTCAATGTCCTTTGCGAGAGTTATAACTGTGTTTCAGATGCACAAAAGCTACAATTATTTCCTGCCACTTTCATGGGGACAACACTACACTAGTTCATGGTTTGGAAGAAGGGAGCAAAGAACATGGCCACAAATGAAGGATAATTTTCTAAAGAAATATTAGGACTATTGCAAATACAAGTAACAAAGAGAGGAATTCTTCCAAATGACTCAATATGAAGATGAAATCCTTGAAGAATGTATTGAGATATTTTGTTATAACTTGCAGTGGTCAAAACAAACTAATTTAGCTCCAGAAACACTTTGAGCGCTATTATTACGAGGAATCATATATGACAAAGTTGAACTGTTAAACCTTATGTGTGGAGGAGATATTTCATAGCAACACTTTGGAGAGATTGTGGAACTCCAAAGGAACATCCAAATCTTGCAGAGGACCGAGTGACACATTAGCTAGAATAGATAAGATTGTTATTGGAGTTTTTACTCGAAAATAAATTAGTAATCTATTAGAGAACATAAAAATTGATCTCTTGATCCAATTGAGTTATCAAATAGATACTTTCTAGGAGAAGAAGAAGAAATAAAGGGCAAAACTAACACTTGTAATTTTTTTCTCAAAATGTAGAAGAAAGAATCCATTGAAGGAATTCATGATGGATCAAATTGATATCTATGTCATCTACAGTAAAGAGAATTCTACAATAATTTTCCCCTTTCTACTAGGGATGAAATTTATGTAACAAGAAGCGGAGGAACCAGAACGACTAAGCTTCATGGCCCAGGAATGACCACGGTCCCAAAAATCATAATGTTTAACTCAAGACCATCTTAGTATTTTAATTCATGTTGGTTTAATCATTTTAAGCAATACTCTTCCCAATCATGGAGCTTAACTTCTCAACCATGGATCGCCCCTCCTCCTCAGAAGCTTTCACAGTAAGGATGGAGAAACCTAATGCATGTAAGGCCTCAATAACCCTCCATGAAGCCACCCATGCAACTTCACCCTTCTCCACTTGTGAAAGAACCTACATATACCCTTCCATGACCTCAGTTACTTGCACAAATTGTTACGAACATTAGACCCACTCAGAGAGTTGAAGTTATTGGGATGGAAACTTACCCCACTTATGTTATTTCTTCTCTATATTTCCATGACATCCAAATTCAATTAGGGAAGACACTAACCGAAAAAGACCCTATAATACACATTGAGACATTAATGAGGAAATTTCAAATGAAGAACCTGAGAAAGAAATGATTCTCAAACCATTAAGGGACAAACGTAATAACCCTAGGCTGCAATGACCACCTCATCCTAAGAGGCTAAATCTAGAGAAATATGTAGCCCAACCTAAATTTGATTTCTTGGGAGAACCCAAGAATGTATGTGTTAAAATTCTACTATTCCAAGCAATCAAGGATGTCCTAAACTTTTCTAAGCTAGTTATATAACTTTTCTTTAGGAAACTTGGTTAGAAGAGGAAATGTACCCAAACCAATTTTTTCATGGGAAAAATATCAGATCTTATGATGGGAAGTTGTTGTAGCAAAATAGTATGAACATGGTAGCTCGATAGTTGATGTGAAAAGTAATAATGTTGTTATTCCAAATACAATAATTGACCTAGGTGTTGCTATCAATGTAATGATGTGAGAAACCATGGAAACCTTAGGAATTTCATGACTTATATAAACTTCCACTTTACTTAAATTGGTCGATAAGTATATTATTAATCCAGAAGGGATCTTGGAAGATGTGTTGATATATGTAGATTCGTGGGAGTATCCCGCAGACTTCATGGTCCTCCAACCTAAATATTTTTTGGGAGGATACCCTATTATCCGCAGACAACCATGGTTAGCTATTGTAGATGCATTTATTGGATTCAGGTCTATGAGCATGACAATATCCCATGGAACTTCCACCAAAAAAATCACTTTATGTCCACTTGCTAATTTACCCAATGTGGATTATGAAGCATCTCTTTAGGTAGATGGGGAAGATAATAATAAAAAAGGAAATATCACATAAAGTAATTAGCATCCATCATTATATTACTATTAGAGATAGAATAGAGGATGATGAAATCAATGATTTCATTGCCTCCTCTTCATCTACAAACACACATACCCTTGAGCATATTATGCAACCTCAGGTACAAGCCTCTCTAGCTTCAGCTAGTGCTTCATTACCTAAACACGAGTCCTTGGTTGAGGAAGACCAAATGTCACCCATAGAAATCATCAAAATAATCCCTGGGAAAACGTTGAAAATAAAATGAGGGTTAATGCCATAACAAAAAGATCAACTAGTCAAAATATTGCAGAAGCATAGAGATGCCTTTGCATGGTCTTATGCAAACATGAAATGGATCCATCCAAATCTATGCACATGCCATATTTATATCAAGGAAAGATCAAAACCTGTTAGAAAACCTCAAGGTAGGATGAACCCTGCAATGAGGGATATAGTAAAAGAACAACAGAATTTGCTAACATTTAGTTCATTTACCCAATTTTTAATAATCAATGGGTCTCACCCTTAGTCATAGCTCCCAAAAAGAATGGAGAGTGGAGAATATTCATAGACTACAAAGAACTAAACAAGGCCATGCATAAAGATCACTTTCCTCTTCCATTTACTAACCGTCCTAGATACACTTGTAGGAAAGAAGTATTTACGCCTTTTTGATGGATTAAGTGAGTATAACTAGAACCAAATTTCTCTAGAAGACCAGGATAAAAAAAAACATTTACTTGTCTATGGGGGTACATTTGCCTATCATGTGTTATAATTTGGGTTATATAATTCTCTAGCCACATTCCAAAGAGTTGTAATTGGAATATTTTTTGATCTTGTTCATGACTGTGTGGAAATTTATGTGGATGATTTCACTACTTATGGTGATGAACTTCATGAAGCACTTCCGAAATTGGAAAAACCCTTATATTATGCAAAGAAAATAATGTTACTCTTAATAATGAAATTTTTTTCATAATGCTAACTAAAGGAATTGTATTATTGCACCATATTTTAGAAAAAGGAATACAAGTAGATTCGGCTCAAATAAAGGTGATACTTGACCTACATATTTCACATTCATAAAAATATGTACGAAGTTTCCTAGGATATGTTGGATACTATTGTTATTTTATTGAATATTTCTCACAAATAGCTTGTCCATTGTTTGCATCACTTGACAAAACAATTGACTATTTTATGGATAGATAATTGTCAACATGCCTTTAAATATCTCAAGCTTCGTGTGTAGCAAGAGCCTATATTGAGAGGGCATAATTGGTCCCTTTCGTTCCATATCTCCAAATGTGTAGGACACCACCATTGGAGCTATGCTAGGACAAAAAGAAGGTAATGATCCCTAGACAATTTATTTCGTTAACAATAACCTTTCACCAGTGGAATTAAATTACATGGAAATAGAAAAGGAATATATCACCATCATACATGGTATGAATAAATTTAAACATTACATCATAGGGTATCCAATGGTTTTACACCGGCCTAGATCCATCTTAACTCTGAATCTACTAATCGTCCAGAGGGATCAAATCTCTTTGCAATCCAAAATTGGTTTGCACCTCAAGAGATTTGATCCCTCTCAGTGCTTGGTAGATCAAGAGTTAACATGGATCTAAGCCAATTAGTTTAGCATTGACAAATGCAACTTTTAATGTATAACTTTGAAAAATAAATATTTATTTTTCAAAATTATTAAAAAAAAAAGGCAAACATTTGATTGGACCATGCAGCCTTTGCATAATATAATGCCCTATGGATATGTTATAATTTATGGATATGGTTCCAATATTCATGCAAGATTTTTAGATATTTGTGTAGTGATTTTTTAATACAAAAATAAAATCCTTGAAAATAGCTAATACTCACTACTCAAGTAAATAACATATTTACCATAAGTGATTTCCCACCATAATTTAAGCAAGCCCTTGCATAAAAATGTATAGAAACAAGTACTACATAGTAGCTAGTGTATGCCGCTTAGTTTAAATATAGCTAAATTGAAGTAAAAATCAATAAAGAACAAAAATTGCATATCTCAATCTTGAAACAACAAGACAATTAATAGAGTGTGGGAGATATCATTTTGTATAAATATTTGTAATTTTTTTATTATTAATATATATTTATTTTTAAAATAATTAAATTATTTTTTCAATTTTGATTTATTTATTATAGCTCATATTTAATTAAATCATTTCTATTATAATTATATTTTTAAATAATAAAAAAAAATCCCTGAGGAAAAATCATAATTTTCATTGATATAAGAAAATTACATGTTATAGATGCAGTGTCACATATGCTATATAGTGAGGTTGTTCGCCTATCGAAAAAGAATGTATCAAAAAAGATCTTTGATTCTCCACACAGGGAGAATGTGTCTTATGTGTTTTTCAAAGAGATCAAAAACTCCTCACAGGGAGTACAGTTGTTTGTCTTATATATACAGCTAGTAGATCGAAATATACATATGTACTCATAAATTAAGAAAAAAATATAAACATGTAAATCAGGCCCCTTTGGGTCAATTATGCTATGTAGTCAAAATATGAGCAATGGTAGTACTAATAGTGTTCACCGCCCCTCTACTCTTGACTCATCGATGTACCACGAGGCTGGTTCGCAACTTCCTTGGATAGTTGATCAAAAATTCGGTTATGTTCCCTGTAGATATAGCAACAAACAAAATGATCAAAATGTGCAATGAATCTATGTACCTCTTCCAAAATAGGTCTCAGAGAATATGCATGACAATTTGATGTATTGTCTATCTAGTTGATAACATTCTTGGAGTCCCCAAAGGTTCAGATATTTTTGCAATGTTTATCCATGGCAAAGTGTAGGAGATGTCTAAGGGCGATCAACTCAACATAATTATTGGTACCCCTTCCCAGAACCATTTGAATTTTAAAGTGATGAGAGTAAGAGAGGTATAGAATAGAAACCCCCCCCCACATCCTGCATCCTGTGCAGATCCATTGAAATAAGCCCAGGGGTAATCTCAGTTGATGACCTCGGGAACAATGTTCTTAGAGGGGGGAGCAACATCGTCGTCAGGGATGGATTTATAGGTGGCCAATATGCCAACAGAGATAAAGGGCTGATAAGGGATGGTATTTTGGAAGATGTATTGGTTTTGTGCTATCCAAATAGCCCAGTAGAGAAGTACGGGAAGGTTTCTGGCCTTGTTCGGAGCAACTGTTGTCCACCATAATATCCATGCATCTAAAACAAATGTACCCAGCCATCGACAGTGGATATTGATGGCTTGAAGAGTGGTATTCCACAGTTCCACAATGATTGGGCAATTTAGGAAGAGGTGATTGATAGTTTCAGTGTTATTCTTGCATATGCAGCACCAAGATGGTCCGTGATGGACTCACTTATTCAAGTTGTCCCCCATGGGGGCCTTGTTCCCATATCCTAACCCACCTAAAACTATAAATAATCCTAATAATTTGATTATGAATAAGAGTTTTATAGAAAGCCAAGCAAGCAATAATTTGTTGCCAAGAGCTAATTCACTTTCAAAAAGTTTTATAACAATTGAGGGTATTGAATTTGAGCATAGTCTTTTCATAAACAAATCAGAAATATTTTTCCCTGAGACAGTCTTTGATGAAACTACTTTGAAACCTCACATCTTGATCCGGATATAAACAGAAACGCAAAAAATTACATAGATAACCATAAATATGGATATGCAGCGGAAATAATACTTCATTTCATTAATGTAAAATATTGAAATACGCTTACAAATAGAAATGGAAATAAACCAGCTAGGGCGATGGTATCTTATCTCTGAGAAGAGATGTGGCAGTGACATGCCTCTGAACTGTGTTACAATGAGGCTCAAAGGCCTCGTTTATTGTTGAGAAACAATGGAAAACCCTAAACATCCAAAAAACCTAACCCTAGAAGATGAAATGCCAAACTGTGGGCCCCGTTTGGGTAAATTGGTACATGAACTTCTTGGGGTCATAACTTTGGCATATGATCTTCGTTTGATGTGCACAATATCTCATTATAAAGATATATCCGAGAACTACAACTTTGGGAAGAGCAACAATGGTCCATGGACCCACGTTGCTCCCATATTTCCCAAAAAAAAAACGTCGTTTAGGGCCTCAAAATGGCTCCGGAAGTTTACGACCCAAAAAACTACTAAAAATAGTCAATTGTGCTAGAATTATGGAAACTGAAAACTGAAAGAGACAATTGTGGGGGTCCAAGTGGGATAGGTGGTGGCCACCAACGTCCACCTGGATCATTCCTCCCCCCCTTAGGAAGCAATGGTCCCCATTGCATTGAGTTCCTCCATCTACTGAACTTAGTACCTGGTGAGTTGTTCTGCAATCTCGGATGTATCTAGTAATGGTGGGAAGCATGGTCGAGGGTGGTACACATTGAACACTTGGTACAGGCAAAGGAATGAGGAATACTTTGCTCCAAATCATTATTTCCCATAGCCTTGGTAATGGTGTAAGGACCATGTCGGAATGGTCTGAGCTTCTGATGGGTTCTAGTAAGGCGTTCTTTCTACCGATGCAACCAGACTTTGTTGCCCACCTGAAACTTGTGTGGTACCCCTGTGGGTGAGGAGAAGTTGTTCCTGTGTTCTTTCATGATCGTATCCATCTGTTGTTGTTGTTGTGTGGAGGAACCCTTCGTGGGGGTCATGGATGTGGCGACGATCTTCCCCTTACTTTGGAAGCGAACCGGACAAAAAATGAATTTCCTCATCTGGGAGATGAGCTTGTTGCATTTCTTAGCAGTGATCAAAGAGGTAGTGGTAGGTGGGGCTACCTCTGGTATCTTGTATAATGAATTACACAAAGAAATAATGACAGCTTGAAGCCTTGACTCATACATAGCATGTCGACTCCACAAGTATGGCTGGCCTAATAATACATCACAAACATCCATAGGTGCAACATCACACAATACCTCATCTGTGAAGGGTTTGATGTTGTAGGGAAGGCGGCACTGTTGGCGAACTTGGATATCTCATCCTTAGTGAAGCCATCCTATGCTATATGGTTGCAGGTGTGGTATGGTCTGTAGTCCCAACCGCTTCACGACCTTTGCTAAAATGAGGTTCTTTTGGCTACCACTGTCGACAATGAATTACAGCGGCAAACCCTTCACCCACATTTGTGAGTGGAAAAGATGCTCTCTCTCCTCTAGATCTTCGGGTTCATTCTTCTGGATCTTGGTGGTGGCAACAGTGGTGTCATGCTCCACCTAAATGATCTGCTTCCCTTTTTCATTCCCCTTGTCGGGTTCTAACTCAGGGTCAGAACGTGCATCTGATTTGGAAGGCTTCAACTCCGCCACCAATGTCTGCTTGGTCTGACACTCACTTGTGTTGTGAGTGGGGCTCTTATGGAACTCACACCACTTTCCTGTGTCCTTCTTCGACTTCGTGGTGTTGTTCTTTTCTTGTGGCTTCGACGGGTTGTCTTAGGTTTCCCTGTCTTGTCTTTGTCCTTGGTTCTGTGATTTGGGGAAGCCTTTCCCTTGCTTCAGATTCGCAGATCCCAAGTCTCGCTTATTTTGTTTGAACTTTTGCTCGACTTTGAAAGCATATCGGTATGATGTGCCAAGCGAGGAGATGTTCAGGAACTCCATCTCTTCCTGGATGTATCTGTGTAGGCAGTTGCGGTATTTGAGTACCAAATGTAACTCAGAGTCCTTGATACCCAACTATGTGCGAAGGGTATGAGAATTGTTTGTGAACTCTAGCACATCTTGGTCCCTTCCCTATCGCAGCATGGTCCACTTTATGTATTTTTCCTCATAGATTTTAACAGGGTAGTACTGCTCCTTGATGGCATCCCAGAATTAATTCCAAGTGGGTGCGGCTGAAAATAGTGAGCACGTACTTTCATCATTCTACTCGCAGTAGGTTTCCCACCAGTGCTTGATGTGGGGGGCTGCTTTGAGAAGAGCGAAAATAATATTTTCCTGACTGCAAAAATCATGAACAGAAAAATACCCATCTAGCATACTTAACCACTTATCTACGACATCTGTGTCTATTTGACCCTCGAAGATGTGGAATTCAAAATTAACTTGTACCTTAAAGGGTGTGGCATTTCCAAAGTAGTTGTTGGAAGTTAATGTGTCGCTTTTGGGTAGCCGCTAAAGGATCTGGGCAAAGTTGTCCATCATCATGTTCCTTTGTCGCTCGAGGGCTTCTTCGAGCAAGATTTTGATAAGATCTCCTGCCCCCTCATATTTCTTTTCATCTGCCATGGGAGGCCGTCTAGATTTGCAAGGCTGGTCTTGCAAAGGTTCAACCAGTTCAAGCCCTAACTCTTTATATCTCAACCTCGCTGGGGACATGCAAAGAAAAACAGAGAAACAGCAAACAGCTCTAATACCACTGATCCGGATTTAAACAGGAACAAACAAATTACAGAGATAACCATAAATACAGATATGCAGCGGAAATAATACTTCATTTCATTACTATAAAATACTGAAATATGCTTACAAATACAAATGGAAATAAACTAGCCAAGGCAATGGTAGCTTATCTCTGAGAAGAGATGTGGTAGCTACATGCCTCTGAACTGTGTTACAATGAGGCTCGAAGGCCTATTTATTGTTGAGAAACAATGGAAAACCTTAAACATCCAAAAATCTAACCCTAGAAGATGAAACACCAAACTGTGGGCCCCATTTGGGTAAATTGGTACATCAATTCCCAAGGTCGTAACTTTGGCATACGGTCTCTGTTTGACGCGCACAATATTTCGTTAGAAAGATCTATCCGAGAGCTAAAACTTTGGGAAGCACAACATTATTCCATGGGCCCATCTTGCTCCCATATTTCCCAAAAAAATGTCGTTTAAGGCCTCAAAACGGCTCCGAAAGTTCAGGACCCGAAAAACTACTAAAAATAATAAATTGTGCTACAATTACGGAAACTAAAAAACTAAAAGAGACAGTTGTGGGGGTCCAAGTCAGATAGGTGGTGGCCACCAACATCCACTTGGATCACATCTTAGAACATAATCTTGTCATTTTAGATTCTGATAAAGATGTTATACAACAGTTTGAAAAACTTGAAGATCTAGTGACCCAATTGAATTAAGCTACTCATAAACCATTTATAGGTCAACAAACTACCTTTTCTTCTTCTGCCTCATCGTCAACCCCTCTTGTGGTTTCAATTTTTTCATCTATTCCCATTTCATCTCTCATCCAGGCTCCTTTTATACCAACTCAGCAAGTCATAGTTCCACCTTCTTTGTAGAAATTCCCACCTGTAAATCACCTGATAATGCAATAGACTAAAGCAGAATACTTGATCTACTTCTACAACCAATTTAGCGGAAGTTACATCAAACATGAGCAACATCAATAAGAAAACATATAACTGATAATAAGGAATCAATCACACATAACACAGAAGATATAACCCGGGGAAAGCCTCAGCCTAAAACCCCAACTCTATATTATCATACAAGTGGAAATATAACCAGTATTACAAAAAGAATCAGGTCAAAAGTTATCCTGCTCCCTCTGCAATACCTTTGTTGCTTATAGATAGTCAAAGGCCTCTATCTAACCTTTGGTCTACCCTCCAAGCCTCCTATTTATTTGCACAATTTTGATTGGGGTCCAGTGCAGCCACTTGTGAATTGGCCTCTTCACACACTCACTAACCTCTGATCCAACTACGCAGTCCTGAAGGAGATAAATCATCATCATGGATGAGATTCCTTAGGAAAAATATTCATCCAACTGATAGTACACTATCCCTTCTTTGATCTCAACTGGGTCTCTGTCTGAACTGACATGCATGAGTTATTCATGAGAGAATCTTCAGTTATCTGAAATGCAATTGTTATATGCAAGCATGCATTAACTAACTAAACTCACATTAATTTAAACAAACTGTTTAAATCAAATATAACTGGACTTGACTCAATTAACTAAGCCAACTAATTACTACTCAATATAGAACTCATCCTTATCTCTTTAACTGATGGATAAATTCCTCAATTAATAGAGAAATTGTTGCATGTCCTCACATAGACTTCATGTTTGATTTTTCATAGTAATTAACTCATGGAGAATCAACTAATTATTTTCAAATAGCTGTTAAGTTCAAATTCAAATTTTACTTCCTATGTTTAGTATAGGGACTGACTAAAATAGGAATCCATCCTAAACTACTAAAAATAGCAATTCTATTTTTAGCACTTCCATTTTTCATTCCCTATTGCTCAATCCAGCACTGATACCCAAACTGCTATTTATAGCAGTGCTATTTTTAGCACTTCTATTTTTAGCATTTCTTGTTGCTATTTTCAACACTCCCTCTCAATAAGAAAGGCATTCAATTCGAACTCGATCCTGTACCTCTGGAATGTTCTACATGCAACACTTCTACCAAGTGTGGTTGCTCTAGCAACTCTCGGAAAAAATAAATAAATAAATAAATAAAATAAATAAAAATAAAATAAAATAAAAATAAATTAAAAAAAAAAAAAAAAAAAAAAAAAAAAAAAATAATAATAATAATAATATAATAATAATAAAATAATAAATTAAAAAATAAAAATAAAAATAAAAATAAAAATAAATAAATAAATAAATAAATAAAAATCCCTACTAACCTCTCTATTGGGCTAGAAACGTACTCTGATGCTAAAGCTCCACCCAATGCTAACAAGTTCTCCCTCTCTTACCTCTAAGCTACTGCAACACTCCTGTGCCTCTCACGTCATTGCAGCCTACTAGCTCTATATAGTCCTGGGACTCCTGCCCTGTAGCTCTCTCTGCTACTCCATCCGCATTTGTCTCTACCCAATTATTCAGTTCTTCTACTTCTCATTGGGGCTCTTGTAGCAAAGTTGAATCAAAGGGTTGGGTACCTCAAGGATCCTGCCCCTATATCAGCCTTTGTGGGACGATCACTCCACATTGCCCCACCTCCTACCTGGAGGTATGGCTGCATGTGATCCCTCTGCCCACCTGGCTCGAAGTTTCCCCCTACTAGAGGTCTATGCATGAGTAGATGTCTCTACTCGATCTCCTCTCAGCTTCCCCTGTTGTGGCTTCTCCACAATCTCCTGAAGTTGCTTCACCGATCGTGGCTCTTGCACAATTGTCTGAGACTTCTTCTAGCGTTGCATGTTGAGAGGTAATTTACTCTCCCTCTCAACCACCAAGTATCTAACATTTGCCTTGCTCCTCAAGTGCATATAGGTTCTTGGCTAGCACACCAATCTATTTCATATTTCCCGCCATCACGAAATTTTCTGGAAAAAGAGTTGATTTTAAATCAGTGATGTCTCCCTCATCCAAACTCCGATTCAACCGATTTTTTTTTTGAATTTGGGTCTTTTTCTGTAAGGAATCCAAATATTCTATTTGTTTTTGAAAGTTTTGTAAATGAATTTTCAGATCTTCTCTGCAAACTCTCGGCCCAAAACTCAAAACTTTGAAATCTCCTCTCAGTATATTGTTCTCTCCTTTAATAACTTTTGCTTCGATACCATCTAGAATTTTTCTACAAATCAGCTAGCTCTGATACCATGTAGAATTTTTCCCACCTATAGATCACTTGATAATGCAATAGACTAAAGCAAAATACTTGATCTACTTCTACAACCAATTTAGCAGAAGCTAATTAATCGAACATGAGAAACATCAATAAGAACACATATAACTGATAAGAAGGAATCAATCACACATAACACAAAATATAACCCCGGGAAAGCCTCAGCCTAAAACCCCAACTCTGTATTATCATACAAGTGGGAAATATAGCCGGTATTAAAAAAATAATCAGCTCAAAAGCTATCCTGCTCTTTCTGCAATACCTCTGTTGCTCATAGACAGTCAAAGGCCTCTATCTAACCTCTGGTCTGCCCTTCAAGCCTCCTATTTCTTTGCGCAATTTTGATTGGGGTCCAGTGCAGCCACTTGTGTGACTTGGCCTCTTCACACACTCATTAACCTCTGATCCAACTACGCAGTCCTGAAGGAGATAAATCCTCATCATGGATGAGCTTCCTTTATAGGAAAAATGTTCATCCAACTGATAGTACATTGTCCCTTCTTTGATCTCAACTGGGTCTCTGTCTGAACTGACATACATGAGTTATTCATGAGAGAATCTTAAGTTATCTGAAGTGCAACAATTATATGCAAGCACGCATTAACTAACTGAACTCACATTAATTTAAACAAACTGTTTAAATCAAATAGAACTGGACTTGACTCAGTTAACTGAGCCAACTAATTACTACTCAATATAGAACTCATCCTTATCTCTTTAACTGATGGATAAATTCCTCAATTAATAGAGAAACTGTTGCATGTCCTCACATAGACTTCATGTTTGATTTTTCACAACTAATTAACTTGTGGAGAATTAATTAATATATTTTCAAACAGTTGTTAAGTTCAAATTCGTATTTTACTTCCTATGTTTAGTCTAGGGACTGACTAAAATAGGAATCCATACTGAACTTCTAAAAATAGCAGTTCTATTTTTAGCACTTCCATTTTTCATTCCCTGTTGCTCAATCCAACACTGATACCCAAACTGCTATTTTTAGCAATTCTATTTTTAGCATTTCATGTTGTTATTTTCAACATTCTTTACCACCTCTAACATCAAGCAGAACTACAGTTTCATCCTCCTCTCATATTCCAATCATGGTTGCTCGTTATGCCCCTTTGCTTTTACAAGCACCACTGAATGTCATGCCACAAAATTATGCACAACATATACCCAAATTTGATGGCACTAGGCTTATCACAGCACAACAACACATAGACAAGATGAATGACTTCTCAGATTAGAAGAATTTGATTATGGTGATGTGAAAAAGAGGCTCTTTGCACAAAGTTTGGTAGAGGAAGTTAGAAAATGGTTCAAGGGATTTCCAAGGGGCAGTATTGCAAATTTACAACAATTTCACCAGAGTTTCCTTTCAATATGGGAAGTAAAAAAGAACCCTCTTCAAATCTTTGCCAAATATGAAAGTTTAAGTAGAGCTCCAGGTGAAATGGTTTAGGATTATTGCATTAGATTTAACAATATTTACAATTCTATTCTAGTAGCAATACAACCTCCAATAGGAATAGTTTTAATTTGATTTCAAGATGGATGTGATGTTGATATGGCTTATCAATTGAGAGAGAGAAATCAAGCTACCTTAGAAGAAATGAAAAGATATGTTGTTATTGTAGAAGCAAATTTCTTAGCCAAAAGAGCAAATTTAAAAGCTGAAATAAGGGTGACTATTAAAGAATGACCTTCTTCTTCTTCATCAAATGCAAAGTTAGACACCTTAGTTAAAGCTATGGAAAGGATTATGGGAAGAATGAGTTTAGCTGGAAGAGCTCCACCAAGAGAACCACAAGGCGGTCCTCAGATCAGAAACCCTAATTTCAGAAGGAGCCAGCCCCAAATTAAACAAAGAGAGCAAAGAGCCCTGGTAGATCAACAACAAATTAGACCTCCCTTTTACGAGAATTATGCAAATGAAGAAAATGAGATAGTTGATGAGCCAAAAGAGAATTAGATTAATCTTTTTGGGGAAGGATAAATAGATATTATTTTCTTAACTAAGGCGGAACACGTTTCTTCTTGTCATCATAGCCACAAGTCATCCCTGCAGAATCAGATGATTATAAAAAGGATATCAAAATGGTATTATGGAAGTACACAAATAGTATAATCTGAGAAGTAAAAAGGGTGTAGCAAACCCTCCCAAGAAGATTCCTAAGTTGATACACCTTCTACAATCCAAACAAAGGATCACACCTTAAAAGAAGTTCCTCAAAAACAAGATGTAAATATTAAGGAAGCAAAAAAGCTTCAACCTTCTTTCAGTATTGAAAATGAATTATCCAAGGTTAAAATTTTTATTCCTCTCACTAAATTGATGAAAAAATATGTGTATAAAACTCAAGTCATAAAATCATTAAATATAGAGGAGGGAACAGATACGGTTAACTTAAGTGATGACCAACCTAAATTATTGTTTGGTCCTGAAGTTGAAGGGAACTCACAAGATGGTAATGTGCCACCATTTTATGTTAGTCTTAACATTCATGACTTCATTTTACACAATGCCATGTTGGATTATGGTGCTTCACATAATATCATTCCTAGAGTCATTATGGAAAATATGGGATTAGATATAACAAGACCATATAAAGACCTTTATTCTTTTGATTCTAGCAAAGTAAGATTCTTAGGTCTAATCAAGGATTTATGTGTAACTCTAGCCCAAATCCCAACAAAGAGTGTGGTCATGGATATTGTTGTGGCTGATATACCTCCTAAATATGGAATGCTCTTGTCAAGATTTTTGGGGGGGGGAAGTTGTAGGTACCTTGCTGATGGACATGACATATGCAACTATTTCTGTCTTTGTTCAACAAAGGAGGTTGTACAGAGAAACACTGATGAAATATTTATATGGTAAGCAGCAAGGACAAATCCAATAAGTACCCACTTTATTTTTTGCATTCAGACATGGATTCTTTCATTCTATATAATGATATATGTTTAGAAGAAGAAGTGTCAGATATGGAAAGTAAATCAAGCAAAATAGAGGATGTGAAATTAAAGAATGAAATAAAAGATGAAAAGGATGAAGCCTTTTGGAATATGGGTTTCGATGGGGCAGTTGATAAGGAAGGAGCAGGGGTTGGTATATGGATCTTAAACTCAAAATCAGGCATATTAAAGGCATATTCCTACAAGCTTAATTTCCAATGTACTAACAATATAATTGAGTATAAGGCACTTATTTTAAGATTGTAGGTATTGAAGAGGTCATGAGCTAAAAGGATTTCAATACATGGTGATTCATAACTCATCATAAATTAAATTAAAAGTGAGTATTCAGCTAAACATCCTAGGTTGAGGGCCTACAGAAATGTTGATTCATATTTTTTGGAGTGTTTTCTAGAGTCTTAGTTGTCTTTGATTCTTAGAAATCAAAATGTCTTAGTTGATGCATTAGCTACCTTAGCGAGTACATGTAAGATTCCTTTCCACCCAAATAAAAAATATGAGATTGAAGTAAAACATAGACCTGTTGTCCCTGATAACATAAGATATTGGTGTAAGTGTTTGGCAGTGACAAAAAATTAGAAAATTTTTGCAGTTAAAGGGAGAATTTGAAAATTCACATATTGATACAGAAAACAATGGAGATAAGGATAAAAATGAAATTGTATTAAATCAAATCAATGAGGACCCAAATGAACTTGAAATCTTACAATTAAAAGATAATGTCATACCAAGGGGTTTGGTACCACTTGAAGAACTATTTGATTTTAATGATGTGGCTCAAAATTCCAAGATGCAACCTGTGGGAGCCGAAATTGAGGATTGTAACATAGGAACTGAAGATAATTCAAAGATTGTAAATATTTCAAAGTCTTTACCTCCTGAAGAAAAACAAAACTTCATTGATTTATTGAAATAATACTCTAATGTTTTTGCATGGGGATACGAAGATTTAAAGGCATATGATACCAGCGTTATTCAACACATTATTCCCATCAAAGAGGACCATAAACCTTTCAAACAGAAATTAAGAAGGGTGAATTTGGTTCTGTCGCCTTTAATTGAAAGAGAGTTAAGGAAACGTTTTGATGCCAAAATTATTGTACCTTTGAGGTTTTCTAAATCGTTATCAAATCTGGTACCAATGAGGAAAAAGACTAGAGAAATAAGATTATGTGTAGATTTCTGAAACCTTAATAAAGTTTCTCTCAAAGATAACTACCCTATACTAAAAATGGATCATGTTCTACAAAGGGTAGTTGGTTCTAGCAGAATTTCATTGCTTAATGGTTTTTTAGGTTACAACTAAATCTTAGTGCATCCAAATGATCAAGGCAAAACAACCTTCACAACACAATGGGGAACCTTCTTGTATGTGAAGATTCCCTTCCGACTTATGAATGTAGGAGCAAATTTTCAGAGAGAAATGGATATTGCTTTTGCAAATGAGAAGGACAAATGTATTGTGATATATCTAGATGACATCACTATGTTTTCCAAAACTGATGAAGATCATTTGTTTCATTTAAAAATAGTTTTTGAGAAATTTAGGAAATTTGGTATTTCCTTGAACCCTAAGAAGTCTCTGTTTAGTTTAGAAGAAGGTAAACTACTAGGTCATATAATTTCAAAAGATGGTATTCGAATTGACCCAAGTAGTATTGAAGCTATTATGAAAATTGATCCGCCAAGAAACAAAAAAGAAGTGCAGTATTTCATTAGCAAAATAAATTTTCTAAGGAGGTTTGTTCCAAATTTAGCTGAAATCTTAAGAGTTATCACCAACATGTTGAAAAAGGACAATGAAATGAAATGAAATTTTAAAGCCAAAAGATCAATTAGTGAGGTAAAGGCAGCCTTGACTAGAGCTCCTATTCTGATTAGCCTTGATTACACTAAAGATTTCATTATTTTTTCCTTTGCTTCAGAATATACTATTGCAATAGTATTACTACAGAAAAACAAGGAGGGACATGAGCATCCTATAGCATTTTTTTCAACAGAGCATTAGGAGATGCTTCTTTGAAATATCAAATCATGGAAAAGCAATCTTTTGCTTTAGTAAAGGCCTTGAAATATTTCAGAGTGTATATATTACATTTTCGCATAATTTCTTTTGTTCCAAGTGCAGTAGTAAAGGACATCCTTACTCAAACTGATCTAGATGGAAAAATAGGTAAATGAATAGCAGTGATTTTGGAGTATGACATTGAAATAAAGCCCACAAAACTTATCAAAGATCAAGGATTAGCCAAGTTAATGGTTGAATCAAATTTTCATGCATTAGACATCAATTTTGTTGTTGCTCTTGATGGGTAGGAGGGGTTGGTGACTCCACAAGTATCAGAAAATCTTGTTACTTCTCCCTGGTATACAGATATTGTTTATGTTTTGCCGAATTTACAGGCTCCACCTAGTTTGACAAAAACCAAGGCAAGGTTTCTCAAACTAAACGCTGTAAAGTTCTACATTTTAGATTAGGCTTTGTATTGGAAGGATGGTGGAGGAATTTTACTAAATTTTTTGTTGAAAGAAGAAGAAGATAAGATAATGGAAGAGTTTCATCAAGGTGACTATGGAGGACATCTTTACTGGAAAATGACAATAAACAAAATCTTGAGAGCAGGTTTTTACTGGCCTACTTTATTTATTGATATTCATAAAAAGGTTTCAACTTGTCATCAGTGTCAGATTTTTGAAGGCAAGAGAAAACTCTTGCCTTTTCCTTTGAAGCCTATTTCAATGGAGGTACCTTTTCCAATATTGGGGTTTATATTTTATAGGAGAAATTCATCCTAGTTCTTCAACTCGAGACAAGTGGATTCTGAAAACTACATAGTACTTCACCAAACGGATAGAAGCAATTCCAACTAGGTAGGTTATCGATTCGGTGATCATCCAATTCATGGAAGGTAATATTCTTTCTGAGTTTGGTTGTGCTCACAAAAACATCACATATAATTCGGTTGCTTTTAAATTTAAAAAATTTATTGATTTATGCAACAAATATCATATAGTATTAGGGTATTCTACTGCATATTATCCTCAAGGAAATGGGTTGGCAAAATCTTCTAATAAGAGCTTGGTTGGCATCATAAATAAGTTGTTGTAGGAAAACAAGAAATTGATTAATGCTCTATGGGCAGATAGGATAAGCACGGATAAGTCAATTGGAATGTCACCTTTCCAGTTGGTTTATGGAATAGATGTAGTTTTTCCTACTTCCTTAGGAATTCCAGTACTAAAATTGTTGCAAAAAGTGGAAGCATAACCTAATGATACACATAGAAGGATCAACCAAATGATACATTTGCAGCAGACTAGGGAAGAAGTTTACAACAATACACAGTTAATTCAGGATAAGATCAAAATAATTCATGATAGGAGAGTCAAAGTTGATGATTTCCAGCTCAAAGACCTTGTTTTAAAATGGGATGCCAAAAATGAGGAGAAGGGAAAACATGGAGAGTTTGATAGTTTATGGAAAGGCCCTTACAAGATTGGAGTTTTCTGTGGAACCAATGCATTTCTATTAGAAGATATGACTTGAGAAACACTATCAGGAGGACTTCTTAATGACAGGTTGCTCAAGCACTACTTCACCTAAGTTCAGTTGATCACAAAAATACATCATTGTATACATCATTTTATTATTTCAAGTATTGCAAGTGTGGGTGGTTGTCATCATATATTGAAGCCCGAAGTGAAGACCTTAATTTTCAGATGAATTGCTACTATATCTATGATTTTTTTCATTTTAAACAGGTTAGTCTCAGTTTTTTATAATGAAATAATTGCCCAATGGAGAAGGCTACTGACCTACGGTGTTCTTGACACCTCACAGCGAGGATTTCATCCCCATTGGAGCCACTGTTAGGGTCCTATAAATATAACAGTCCAGTATTGTTATTTAGCCATTTATCCCACAGGGATATTGTAAAAAAATAGTTTTCATTTTAAATTGTTTAGCTTATAAAAGAAAAAATAGAAAAACACAACAAAACAAAACAAAAACAAAAAATAGAAAAAAAAAAACAAAAAACAAAGGAAAAAATAGAAAAGGGAAGAAAAATAAAAAGAAATAAAATGGGATTAATATATATATATATATATATATATATATGAGAAAATGAAATCCCAAGGTATATGCGTGGTTGCTTAAATGTCGTCACAATTATTTTTGTATTATTGTCAATCCTATTATTTTAATTAAAGAAGGATTAATTGATATATTATAAATAAAGTGGTTTGATTTGACTTGTTTGTCGGATTGTGATAAATCCCGAGTGAAAACCAAAGGCGGGGATCACCCCCGCCTGGATCAACGGCGGGGGATGAACTTCGAACCCCCCTGCATTATCGACATTTAACCAATGGGAGGGGGGGGTGTCCAAAAAGAAGTTTTTAAAAAACCACCCATGGATACGTGGCACCCTTTCAGCCATTTCGGAACCCCCTACCAAAAATTGTAAATTACCTACCCCCTCTAAAAATGCCATTGTACTCCTCCCTTTGTCGTCTCGTCCCCGCGCCATTCCCTCATGCCCACCTATCCTCTATTCTATCATTCATGTACACCCACCTGTCCTCCATCTAGCTATCCATGTCACTCGACCGTTACCTTTCAAATCACTTGCCAAGTTGCAAATGAATGTTAGATATTAAATCCCTCCTGTTAATCGATCCATTCCTAATTAATAATCCCATTCTCAAAATGGAAATAATTATGTTATAAAATCCCTCAAACACCTGTAAATTTTCCCCTTTCAACACTTATTTGAAATGTGTCGGTCTACCTTCACAATTATTCCTTTGTGAAGAAACATGATCATCCTAATAAATGACAACACTACTGCCAACATGGAATAAGTCCAACTCCGACCAAGCAAAAGGTTATAGTCAAGTTGAGCATCAATAACCTCAACGTCTATTGCAACCATTTTACCCTCTAATTCGATTGGCAAATCATTTAAAAGACCATAAGGACGAAAACCTCTTCCATCAAAGGCTTTCAAAATTGTGGGAGATTGATTGATTATTGGAGAACCTAAAGCTTGCCAATAGGAAATGGACATAATACATGTTGATGCTCTTTCGTCAATCACTATTCGAAAAACTCATCGAGTTTTGACACGAACTGGTATTTGAAAAGCAGACGGTGCGGGAGATGTGGGACATGATTTTCAAGATCAAAAATAATCAATTTGGAGTCATGAGGATCTACTGCTCCTATGGTTGATAATCATAACATCCTTTGTGTCAGACAAGTCTACAGCACTTCAAGAGCCGACATAGCTAAAGGTGACATAGCCAAATCTTTAACGATGTTATAGTTCTGAGCATCCCTAGCATGAGGCTTGAAGGCTGACTTTCGAAGCATACCTTAGGAGGTGGACAAATTATCATATTAGGCTTTGGTTTTTCAATATGCAACAGTTTAGAAGGAGAAGTAGATGTGAAAGTTTGACCAACTAGACTAGAGTCATCTCCATCTTCAACAAGACTCTTTGATGTGAAATATTTGGATCTCGTTTCTACCATAACGTTGGAAAACATCATCATGATATCTGTCGATGCAAATGAGGAGGATTGGTCATGAGAAACCATTTTGCTGTCTTGGGGAGGAAAAGGGTTCTTCAAAACAGCAGGATTGGGTGAACCTTTGACAAATTTAGAAACTTCGGCATGATGTGGGCACTCCTTGGTGTAATTATATTCATCACAAATTAGGCAAGGACAACGAGGTTTCTTCTTTTCATCAAATGGTTCAATCTTGTTTGATTTCTCCTCAGAATGAGTGTCTTGTTTACCTTTCCCTTTTCCCTTTTTCTTATTTCTAGATTACTTACCCTTGCCGATAGTTGACTCTATGGTGTTAATTTCTGAAGTAATTTTGGGAGAAGGATATTTTTCAAGTGAATAAGATAGAGCCGAAATTTGAGTTTTCTTAGAAATTTTCTTTTTATTATTAGATTTTTTGCTTACATAACCAATCATGCCATCCACGACATGTGATCCTATAAGGGTTGGATTAGTTTGACAAGGGCGAGGTAAATCTAGGATCTTTTCATACAAAGTACCAAGCTAAGTATAAGCAAGATTAAGGTATTGGGCACAAGAAATTACTTGCTCCTCAGTTACAACACCTCATTTGGCCACATCTTCATTTATTATAGGTAAAAGAGATTTTATGAACCATTCCGCCAAAATCTCGTACGGAATGTAAACTTTAACCAGACGACGTCTTCGTCTCCATTCATGAATGTGATCTGAGATATGGTTTGACATTGGCTACTTTAAAGAAGTTAAAAGTTCAGTTCCATTATCATATCAAATGGCAAACTGAAAATGGGTCAAAAAAGTTGTAGCAAGGGCATTAAATGTGCTGAAGCAAGTGTGTGGAAATTATACATGCCATGTGGTTTCTGAACCAGTTAAGGTTTGTTGAAAAAGTCGTGATCTAATAGAATTGTTGATTAATGAGTTGGATGTGCACCAAATATGATTGGCCATAACATGGTTCGATGGATCTTCACCTGACTTACCTTCAAACTTAGGAATATCATTGGGAAACTTAGTAGGAATGGTTGGAAAAAATGGTAAATAAAGAAGAGGATCGTTAGTTAACAGAGAGAGGTCAGGCAAATCCAAAGTTACAATGAAGGGAAACTGGCGGTTAGGATCCTAAGATGGATACTAATAACCCTAAGGGACAAGTCCTGTACCGGGAGGAGGATACCTAGGATATCTTGGAATAGCCTGAGCAGTTGGAATCTGCATACCTCTTGGATATCCAGGATGAGCCATACTGTATTTCAGCTGCATAGGTACTTGAAACGTATGACCTAGGTATGGTTGATTTTGAAATGGGAGACTCTGACCCATTTGACCTTGAATGAACTATCCTTGAAAGGGTTGATTTTGCAAAGGTTGACCTTGGATAAATTGAGCTTGAAAAGGCATACCGTGAACAAACTAACTCTGGGTTGACCATGGAAAGGTTTCCCTTGAAACGACACTTGCATATATGGGACATTAAGTTGTACAACATGTATTTGGGGCATGGACGAAATTATAGGAATAGTTTGAACACCAAATACCTGAGGTAAAGATTGAACAAGGGGTTGCATTGTTACTTGTGATATAAGTGGGACAATTACCTCTGATACTCATGGAATGGGAGTTTGAGGTGAACCTGAACCTTGGTTCTAAACAGTCATTGGTATAGCAAATTGTACCAAGGTTTGAGGAGTACTCGGGAGAGGATGTTGAAGTTGTTGATGGGTAGGTGTCGATGGGTTAACCTGGACAATCAGTTGGACTTGAAAAGGCATACCTTGAAAAGGTATGTGTGGTATAGGTTGTCCAATAGGTTGAATAGGTTGATACATGGGAACTTGAGAAGCAACTGGAATTGATTGTTGATTTAATGAAGGGTTCCATATTGTATTCATTCCAAGGTAAGCCATTCCAACGATGGGTTGAGGCATAACAAGTTGACCAAAACCGGTTTGAGGCATTTGAGCCTAATTAAGATAATTTTGGCAGGGGGTGCCCCCGAGCTATAGCGTAAGATCCACCTAAAGTTTTTCCTCTGGGCGGATGATACGATGGTTGCCCTCAAGCGGGTAATAACCACTTGTTGGGTTGATTTGAGGATTATTAACATTACCAGAAATCATATTAATAAATTGTTTAGATGTCAAACCTTCATGGCTAGGATTAATTACACTAATTGACATGTTTGAATATGAATTCGAGGAATAAGCTCCTAAGTAAGCTCCAGCAAGAGAGTGATATCCAGGAGGTAGAAAACCACCATACAATGTTGACTCCAGAGAAGTAGAAAACATAGATGTGTCTAATGAGGTACTTCTAAAAGCCATCATAGACCAATCAAAACTTGGTACAGTAGAGTAAGGAGTCATGTATCGTGGAATCCCTTGTCCTAAAAAGTTCAAAGGTGTGAAATACCAAGGTTCACAATGAAGAGATGTAAACAAAAGCTATGAGATATCTGACGGTTCACTGGTAGAAACTATTGGTTCTTCCTCTTCATCCAAAACAAGTTCTTCAATGCTAATGAGACCAAGAAGGAGACTATTAGTAATAATAAGTTTCACATGTGGTGAATGTGGAGGATCTAGAATATGCATTGTATTAGATGTATAAGTCACGGGTTCAGAATTATTCATCAATCTCTGGTTTAGAAATGGGATTTGTATATGAAAAGTCTCCAATATCTAATTCAGTTTGAATGAGTTCAGTAATTTGTAAATCAGTTCCTTCTGAATGTGATGTTAATTTATGAGTTTGATCAAATTTAGTTTTTGTCACTTCAAGGCATAAAATAATAGATGTTGTCAGTTGATTAGTTTCAATTCCTTTTACAACACAATATATAATAGTAGAAGTTTCAGTTTCTATTGCAATTTTGAATCTCGGTGATTTAGATTTTTCGGTTTTATCTTTTCTAACTGACTCAGAGTATATTGGGGGAGTCTCAGAGTATACTCAGGGGGGTCCCCGAATATCCTACGTGATTTTCTTAGGAATTCCACCACAATGAAAAACTTGCAATCAATAAACTACACAATATCTAAATTACACCAAAAGTCTCTAAAAAGTAGAAAGAACAACATAAAAAGTAACACACGCTAAAAATCTAGGAGTTCAAACCATACAAACTAACTCTTCACAAAGATCAATAATTATTAGTTGGTGATGAAATTCAACATCGCAGTGATCAAGGTGAAAATCTTTATAGAAATGAGTGTTTGGAACTAGTTACCCTGACAACCTTCCTAATGAAACAGTCTAGTGCAAGTAACTCTACTATAAACCATCTCGAGCAAAGATTACCATCTGAAAATTCCAAGTAAGTCTTGTCAACGTATGTTCCAAGTACAACATGACCTTCCCTCTGTCATCACCTTAGGTAGAGCCCTACGATTATAGTCACTAAGTTCACCAAATACACCAATTTTACCTGGGGGACAGTTTCAGATCAGACGTACAAGCAAGGACAAAGTAACAAGCTCAATCCCCTTGAAGGCTCCTCCACATGATCAATTGGAGGTTTACTTTCAAGTGACACCAAGTACCTTTCATCACCATTCTAATACGTGCAAATAACTATATCTAGGCTGATGAAGTGGGTACGATCACTTCACCAGATTCAACATGATCTCGGGCTTAACTCATGTACAAGAAGAGCTTCCCAGAGAAAAATGGAAATAATTGGATTTTCTCTCCCTAACTCAAGATTCTATTGTTCATTTGTAGCTTTGGAAAGTTACTTCCTTCCCTATTCCAAAGCCCTATACTTAAGCTATTGTAGGTGGCAAGAGCCCTAAAATATGTTAAATTCTAGATGAATTTTAATTAACGTTGTATTATTAATTTGTTCTTTACTCAATAGGTAATAAAGGTGAAACTTATGATGTTATGTCGCGACTCAAAATCTTAATGCAATCTAAAATGCAATAACAACTTTCAAATTCGATGAAATCCTATTTAGAGGAAAGAAAGAGTTCCTTTGATTTTCACAAATGAAATACAAAACTCACAACTTTTCCAATTTTTCTAAAACAACCAATTTCATCTTAATGTAATGAAACTGCAGAAAACAAACCAACTTCCAAATTTCCCTAAATGTCAAATAAACCAAAATACTCTTTATCTTTCATCACTCAAAACTTTCAAGTACACATAAATCAATCATGAGAGTTGGAGAAAAACATATTTTCCCTATGAATGCTTTGATTTAATGATAATAACAGTGTAATTGTGAAAAATTTCCAATATTGAAGCAACAATTTCCTGTATCAAGCAAAAATGACCACAATTCCTTCACAAAAGCACTAGATCTCAAGAAACACTAATTTGCAATTCAAAATGAGTTTGATCACAAATAAGCAAAAAACTAAGGCTAACTGGTGTATTTGACAGAACAAAATAAGAATATGATCAACAAAATGACAACCTATCTTGTTTTGATCAATCAGCAAATCAACCAGGCAAAACCCTAAGTAATTTCTTCAAAAATACCTAATTCTCAAAAAACATTAACAAAGCACTCAAATGAGTTTAGAAGAGACATAACATAGTCTAAACAAAGATAATGACACTTCCAGAAAAACAAACTCGGGTCTGGGTTGAAGCAAAAGCTAAATTTTCAAAAATTCTCAAGGCCTACGCAGGTAAACAGTGCAACACAGAGCGCATGCGCCTAGTTTCTAAGGATAAACTAGCACAGAACTATGCTCTGTCAACAAATGAAATTAATGCAGGGGTTTAAAATTCAAAAGAAATAAAAATTCAAAGAATCAACCACACAGATCTGAAAGGTAATTAATTTATAATGACTCGGGTCAAGATAAATTAGAAGAATCAAAAATCAAAACTAAGGAAAAATACGAGAATAGAGACGTTCCTCAGTGGAGTCACCAATTTGTTACATCAGACAAATCCCTCTTGCGAACAAGAGCGATCTCCCTATATCCTTGATGAAGATTAGAAACAAGAAAGACAATTGAACTCGCCCTTTCCCTAAGTTGAACTTGTTTGAATTATAAGAATTAAAGTTAATGGATGAGCCTTTTACCTATTTCACGAAATGCTCAATGAAGATCCCTTGTTGTGATTCGATGCAACTCATCAACGCTTGATAAGACCTGCAAACATTGACCATAAAAGGATCAAAAGCACATGCGATATAATAATCCAAACAACTTAACCTAATGATCAAGGAAATTAGGAATTGAATTTGCCTTAATAAACATTATAAACAATTATAAACCATTCATCGTTCCAATAAGACAAATCAATGGGAGAAAGTGTTCATTTGTATTAATCAAATATTAAGAGGAGCCTTACAACCTTCACCTTGATGCCATGTGGTCCATCCCAAATGCCTTCAATCTCCTCCTTAGATGAGAAGCTTTCCAATCTCAAACTAACAACATAAGTTTATCTTCTCTAAGTTCTAACCTCATCAACCCCTCTACCCTCTAGTCATTTTATAGGCTAAGAGGAAGAAGTTTCAGACCCAAAAGAGGAGGATGAGACTCCTTAATTGAGAGATTAGGTTTCCATGAGAAAAAGGATTAAGATGCATCATCTAAGGGTTATAGTTCCAATAGTCATCACATGGAAACTTTTAGTTGGGAAATATTCGACTAACTATGTTTCTAGAATTTACTTTTTATTTTTACTTTCTTGAATTCACTTGCACGGGTTTATAGTGGCAGACAGAGCATAGCTCTGCGTAATTCTCAGAGTTAATTCCAACGAATGCACAGGAAACTCTAGAAAAATCAGCGCGGGTGGAACTTAACAAGGTGTGATAGCTATTTTCCCCAAATTCCTCATCTACTTTAAGATATTTTGGGTTGTTTGACTTCTGAGGGAGTTGATTCAAACATGTTCATGGATGGTACAAATACCCATAAATTGATCAAGTGTCATGGCAACAAATTGACATGTAACAAAAAATGTTGGACATATGTTGAACATGGATTAATTACACTTTGTATCAAATAAGAAGAAGGTAAAATTTAAACTAAAGGCAAATGTAGGTCCCTATAGTGTAAATACCATAGCATCAACAAAGAATGGAGACAATTTTAAAGCAGATGGAGTTCAAACCAGGTTTCACATGGTCTTATGATCCTTTAGGGATAATTTCAAAGTTGAGGGTTGAACAGAAGAGCACTCCATATGAAAATACACCTAGGCTGAAAATAGAGCAATATGCTAACCACGAGCAGTAGACAGAAGACACATTACAGGAGGCTAAAGAGCAGTTAGTCAGTAAATATTATTTATAAACTCCTATTCCCAAAGACAAAGAAATCAAGAGAACAAGGGAAATCATGTCCCCTACAAATTTATAAGCTCAGGCTACGGATTTCCTTGTATTCAAGAGAAGAAAGAAGGATTCATAGACCACTACCAATTCTGATAATAAGGTCGATCCTCAAGTGATCACTATTCAAGAATAATCTTCAAAAGAAAAGGATTCGTAGCAGAAAACTACTATGGCTTTGATAGGCACTCCTACCACTTATTTCCCATATGTGGAGGAGACAGTGAGTCTCCTATCTCTTCTACCTCTCAGGTTCCACTAAAGTAGAGCATTTTTATAAGGTATAGGGAGATCAAGTTGAAGAATGAAGCTCTCAAAGCTTCAACATGCTCATAATTCTGGAAGCAAACTACCACCACTCAACATAGATTGTTGTCCTCATTTGACTAAAAAAGGGGCAGTTTCAAATGGCCTTTTTGGAACCCACAATGCTAGACCCCATAAGTGTTGAAGATTGTAGGGTTTACATATTTTCAATTGATACCAAGAAGGTTCATGCAATCAATCAGATCGATTTTCATAAGAAAGCAGGTAAGATTATTTACTTGACACTAACTAGCTCATCCGTGGTTGCTTCTAAATTGCATATCTCTTTAAATAATATGTACTCACAGTTGAAGATTGGAAGAATGTTTTCTTTGGCCAAAGACACCAGGATTAAGACTTTAGAAGGTTTAGTTATTAAACTAGGATATGATCCTAGTGATGTCAAGGAAACTAAGGAGATAATCAAGAACAAGAATGTAGATATGTAAGCCCTCAAAAACAACTAAAGCTCCTAACTGCATAACACCCTCGGGCTAAGGAAGTCACCGGTATGGAGATGGAGAAAGAAAATTTATTCACAATAGTAGTGGAACAAAATGCTCAAATCTAAAAAATGGAACAAGACATGGAAGCACTATTGAATGAAAAAGAGCAATGGGAAGCAGCAGGAACATCAATACCAGGCACATCAACAGTAGGTATTTCAATACAACAAACAACACAAGCATCAACTTAAGATTCCTCTTAAAATCTAGCTCAAGATTTAGGGGAATTATCACTAACAAATAAGGAAATGGAGAAATTAACAGAAACACTCACCAAGATGGAGGAGAGCAAGGTCAAAGAATACAATTCATACTTGGCAGAAATGCAAAAGAATTTCAAATTAATTAAGCAGATTCAAAAGTATGAGAATCAATCCCTCATAATTCAGATGTTAGTAGAAGCCAAATACATCATTTGGTACAATATCAATGCAAATGTTACAAAGTTATGGCCATCTATTCAAATTATTTTTGAACAAGAAGAACTAGTACAGAGAGTTAAAGCAACATTTGAAAAAAACAAAGTTGATATTGAACATAGGTCAGAAGAAGCACATAAAATTATAAGAATGCTAAACTCCAAGACTATAGATGAGCTTGAAGAGATAAATATTCAAGACAAGACAGAGACTGTAATGGAAGTCAAAAGAGTATTGACTAAGAAGAATCTTATGGTGCAGTTGGAGAATAAGTGCAAAGAATTGGAGCTACAGGTTAGAATATTTAACAATAAGTTTTCTTTGTTGTAGGAGAAAGGACTTCCAACTCTTAGAAATTCTATTGGAAAATTGACTCTATTAGAAAATTACCAAGATCGATTATACAACATAACTACAACTACCTCTAAATTTGCAAAGGCAAAGGTAACTATAAGTGGAGAAGCATTTTTGGAAGGCCTACAATTTGATCTCAACATTCAGCATGAGATTCATCACTTGTTTCTGAACAAGCCAACTTTCCAAACCTACACAGAGGTAGATGAAAGATTCAAAAACGTGCAAAATTTTTCTATCCCAGGTGAAGTGCGATGGGACCAATTACTGGAATTGGTCGAATAGGCACAAATAGAAGACCTGCAATTTTGGCAACAAGACAAACAGAAGGGGCTTGAAAATAGCTACAATCAACAACAATTCTCCCTGAAAGACTCAACAAAACAACCAAATTTTCTCCAAATTTCCTATTTTCTAGTTTTTTCATAAATATCTATATCTTTTTTAGATATTTTTTTGTCATAAATTCTTTTTTGGAATCCGAAGTTAACTCAATAGAAAGTCTATAAATATTTTGTAATAAGACTTAGTAAGGGTTGGAACATGTATGAAGAAAATAGTTATATATTGATGTAAGTCATGGATTTTACTCAAAGTGATCAATTTTCATAAATACAAAGGAAATTTTGTTCTAGGATTCTTGTGTCAAACAAATGGTGATGTGTTCTCTTATGTTAAATTATTCCTTTTTCTTAGTTTCCATATGAATTTCCCTTCCTGATTGTTGCAAGAAGATTAAGAGTTGAATTTACTTTAGTGTACTCTACCATGGCTTGTTTTAAACAATAATAATGTTTTCCTCATGAGATTAAATATAAAATTCATTTCAATGTGCTTTATATTTAATTGATCTTCTACTTTTTGTTCTTAGCCACACCATAAAGATCTAAAGATCCAGGAGTTTGCCTACCCTACCCTACCCTGTTACAACTACTTTATTAATTTGTAAATGATGACCCCAAAGTTATGTCCCCATAACTAATGGACTTTTCCAACATTTTTCAACCAAAATTTTGAAAAAACCCATGTCGAACTTCAATATCTAGACTAAAATCTTGAAAGCAGAAATTAAATCATACATATAGATCCCTCTCTCAAGCTAAAAGGGCTAGATCCCAACTTTAAAAATGGTTTGCGGTTACCTTTGTAGTTTTCTTCCTCAAACTAGGAAAATTACAAAGTGCTAACACAATACACTGATGATCACGGGATGCAAATTGAACAAAGATGATGAATGCCCAGAAGAAATCAAGCATTGTACAAGTCAATGATTAGTAGCCTACTATATTTGACAACATCAAGGCCAAACATCATCCAAGCAATAAGATTGGTTGCAATATTTCAATCTACACCAAAGGAGAAACATGTGCAAGTAGAAAAAACAATATTTAGATATTTGAAGGGCACATTAGACTTTGGCTTTTGGTATTCAAGAACTAAGTACTTCACTCTAATAACATATCTATATATTATATATATTGTATTATATATATATATTATATATTATAATATAATATATATATATACATATTGGGCATGAAGTATTGATGAAAAGAAAAGTACAAGTAGACAAGCATTGTTTCTAGGAAACTATGTAGTATCATGGTTGACCAAGAATCAAACTTCAATCTCTCTATCCACGGAAAAAGCTAAATATGTTGCAATTGCAACATGTTGCACACAAGTTCTATGGATGAAGCATATGCTAAAGGATATCAAGGTAGAATATCATTAGCCAATCTCAATCATATGTGACAACACAAGTGCAATCAAAATTTTAAATAATATTTTTATGCACTCAAAGAGAAAGCATTTTCCCATCAAGTACCACTTCCTAAGAGAACATGTAGCCAATCAAACTATAAAGCTAGAATACATTACCACCAAGGAACAGGTTGCAGATATTTTTACCAAACCCCTTTCCATAGAAACATTTGAATATATGACTAAAAGAAAGGAGTGATATCCCTCTCATCTCATCAGTAAAGGGAAATATAAGCTTAGGGGGGACAACACTTTGCCATTGATGTCAAAGGGGGAGAAGTTGCATACACAAGGAGAGTTGTATACAGAGGGAGTGTTATTAATCCAAGTGGATATTGGTGGCCACCCACCTATCCCACCTAGACCTCCAGTTAGTTTCATTTGTTTCCTTGTTTATGAGTCAACATTTACTATTTTAAGCAGGTTTTCGAGTCTTGAACTTCTGGAGCAGTTTTGACCCCCTAAACGGCATTTTTTTAGGTCTGATGTAGGCCCATAGCCAAAGGTAAGGGCCTATGGGAAATCTTGTAGTACATGGAGAGACATTTCCAAAAAGGTATTGTACATGCCAAACGAAGATAATATGACCAAGTTATGACCCCGGAAGTTGTCCTCCCAACTAACCCCAACAAAGCCCACAAACTCTTCATGTTACATCCCTTGGGGTTAGGGTTTTCGTTGTTTAGGGTTTTCTCATGTTTTTCAATAATAAATAGGGCCTTGAGCCTCATTGGAACACAGTTCAGAGGCATGTAGCTACCACATCTCTTCTCAGAGATAACCTACCATCGCCTGAGCTAGTCTTATTTCCATTATGTTTGTAAGCATATTTCAGTATTTTATATTATTGAAATGAAGTGTTATTTCCGTTGCATATTTGTATTTAGGGTTATATCTGTAATTTATTTTGTTCCTGATTAAATTCAGATCAACTATAGTATTGTTGCAAAATTGACTAAGCATTTACATCAATGACAAATGTGTAATTGTTGGAAATATTGTTACCATTGATGTAAAAGATGGAGGGAAACTACAAATGTCCAAGTTAAAGATTGCAAGATGAAGATGGTTGGAAATTTTATTTGGATACCCAAATTTTTATGCCCAATTTGGATACCTTATCTTTGAAGGCCTTTTTACGCTAAATACCAAGCTCAAATGGGTGCATACGATATATTATTGAAAAAGTTATTTTAGACCTTTCTAATGGTATATGGCAGACCCTCTAACTCCATTTGAACGAGGAGATTAAAAGATTCTATTAGGTCAACCCAACTGGAAATTACAAGTTGCCTAAGCCAATTTTGCAAATCAACCCCACAATTAAATGTAGAAACCCTAAATAAAGGATAGATGAGCGCATTTGAAGACCATCCAAGTAAGAAGTTATCTAAGGTGTGCAAAAGAAGCTCAAGGATACTCTTGGGGGCATTTTTGCTATAAATTTTCTTCTTCTAGGATGTTTTAGATAGTGAAATTTTGAGGAGATAGAGAGGAGATTTTCATATACATATGTTAAACATTTATTACATTGGTTCATTATACTTTATGAGATATGCCTTATGGAAATTAGGGTTTATGATTGATCTTAAAATCTTGTTCAAATGAGGCAACTTGGGATTTTTGCTATAAGCTAAGTTCTCGTATGTCTCAGACCGTGCAAATTTGGGAAATAGAGACAAGATCTTTGTGTATATGTGTTCAAAATTTCAAACTTTGTTTCATTGTAACTTCATAGATGCATTGTGGAATTTAGGGTTTCTAAATAGTCCTTAAATAAGTTTCAAACAAGCCAATTTGAAATTTCACTATAACTTATTTTCTTGGATGTTTTAGAATGTGAAATTTCCATAGACCTATGGAGACATATAGCAGTACCTCAAAAATTCTAGACTTTAGTTCACTATACTTTCAAAGATATGCCTTGTGTAAGTTAGGGTGTTTGAATGATCCTGAAATTAGTTTCAAACATGCAATCCTAGAATTTTTGTTGTAACTTATTTTCTAAGAATTTTCATCTATGAAATTTTCAAATATCTGAGGAGACATAGAGAAGTGCCTCAAGAAAAAAAATTCAAATCAGATTTGCAACATTGGATATGTGATATGTGGTACATGATCATTCTTTGGAAGAGGCCAAAAAACAAGTTTTGGGAGAAGTAGACATGGTGAAGAAAGAAGCAACAACTAGACTTGGTAAAGGAAGAAGAAACTAGTAGACATAGTGAAGGAAAAAATAGCAAGTAGACTCAGTGAAGAAGGTTGGTGCCTCTGAATATTTGTGGAACTAGCTATTGGTCTCTCCAGTAGGTTGGTGCCTACAAATATTAACAACAATGGGGATTGGTGTATTTAGTGGGTTGGTGCCTACAAATATTTATAAAACAAAGTTTCGTGGTTTTCTCCCAAAAGGGTTTCCATGTAAATATTATGTTGCATATTCCACAACTGATAAATCTCATACGTGATTGTTTTCTTATGGTTCATGAATGTTTAGATGGTAAAAGATGTTGACATAAATAAATAAAATATGTGTGTTTGTGGTGAAAATGATTTCAACTATTTTAACTACCATAGTGTCAGATTTACAAATATTTTGACAAAAAAAAAATGAGACCAATAATTAGTTATGGATTGTCATAATTGGTGGGTATAATGGACTATGATAATTAGTGAAGTATGACACCTAAGAAGGTGTCGTGATAGAGTCTATCATGATATGGTGATATGGAGCAGAATGGATATTGTCTAACAGTTGTAATTGACAAGTTTGAAACCTAGTCAGGCTAGTGTTACCGTTTCTTTGAATATAAGTGTCTGATAGGAAGCGCACAAGTTGTGTACTACTGTTTGATGAAAAGCAAAGGAAATATTGGTTTCATTTTTTTATTGTAATAGCAGGATGGAAGAACTGCATGTGTTCCCCATGCGTTGGGAGTATGGCAACAATAAGGGATAAGGCCGTTGTTGCAACACAACACAATTATAGTAGGTTATGTTTAGAGCTAGTGCTAGGATAAGGTCTTGATTTTCTTTTATTAGACAGAGATAGAAGGATAAATGAAAAAAAAATTCAAGGTTGGCAGATGTATTTTATTAAATATTATATTGTTCAACATTTTCTGGAAAGCATCATTGCAAGGGTGATGCCCATTCTATTTATGTGCTTATAACCATTATATTTTGAATAATATTGATCCAACAAATAGTACCCTAGACAATAAATATGTTCATGAGGAATTGAATTAAATGGGTATGTGTAATATTTGGTCTTCTCGCCAAGCCAACAACCAACTACACTATAGTCTTGCCAATATTCAACGAGACAGTAAAATGCATGTAATTAATGGTGCCACTTTGAAAGAGCTGGAAGCTAATTTATTTTAAGGAGGTTGTGCCATTAACAATATATTTTGAGGTCATTGAAAAAAATGTATTAGTCAAGTTGCTCATGTCAAATCGAGACTTGAAATCCTCATTGTTTATAATCCACGTTGTTACCACATCCCTTTGTGCTTTATCCAAAGGCTATGCATGGATAGCAAGTGTTAGTAAAGCAATGTCCATCTCTCATGGTTTATGTACTTTTTCCAAATCAATCTAGCACATGGAAAAGATTAGCTAATCACATAAATTAGCGATGGAAAATACATATCGGGTGCAAAGTAAGGGGGGAATTAACTATGCCAAGTGACCTGATGGGTAGGTTGGCTCACACCACTTCAATTAAATGGTGTTGCCTCATTTGATATCAGATTCCAAAAGAGCTCTGCTAAAACCACTTTGTCAAGGCCCATATATCTGCTTTTGAAAACTAGGGCTACAAGCTATTTTTGTTCCATTGTATAATAATTACAGAGGGCAGATGTATCGGGGGAATACATGGTGAAGTTGAGCCTCATACTCTATAATAAGTGAGTAAGCTAAGGGGGAAGGGAAATTTTCTTGTTGAAGACAATATTTGAATTCTATGTAACACCATTTTATAGGCATGGGAAGTGATTCAAATGAACCCTCCAACTATAGTTAAATTGAATTGTTATATACCAAGAAAATGATAGATGGTACAACAAAGATCACAAATTTTATTTTGCACAAAAATTAACCCTCTAGTGCTTCAACATGTAGATAAAAGTTGAAACTGAGCTTTATAGATGCAAGGACTTATCAATTCATCGGTTGGATCAAGGCCTTTTAAGCTAAAATAGATAAGGAAAGAAGCAAATAATGAACTCTTAATTTTCTCATCATTGGTTTTGTTGACCTTTTCAACCAACAAAATTGACAATGTTGAGAAACGTAGCAAGAAAGGCTCAATTTGACTTAGCCTTCGTCAAATTGAGAAAATTTGAAATTTCCACATCAATAGACAACTTAGAGGTAGTTAATTGAGGTTACATGGCTCTTGTCTCTCAGCTAGCTTAGTAAATTCAAGTTAGAGGGATTGGAGTTCAGTTATGCATGTGTGATTGCTAATTTGTAGCAATTTAGTTCAATTATTTCCAATTGTACTCAGTTAAACCAGTTCTAACAATTTATAGAACTAGTTGGAGGTTAGTTGTGTAGTGGGACAACAGTCTAGCTCAAAGATCATCCGGTAACTGATCAATCAACCAAAAATAGCTCATGGATGCAAGGAATTCGAATTGCTCACTTGTGGTGGACATTCCAAGGCAATGTAACATCAGTTGTAGACTAGTTTTGAGTGTACAAGTGTTGCATGCAATCAATGATAAATCGTTGGGAATTGTGCAATCAATTTGGAGGAAATTCCTAAAGAATAGGGGCCAATTTCCTTAGGATTGTGAAAGGAAATAAGAGATCAAGTGGAGGCAGAAATTGACTAATTCTGGATCAGGGCTTTTCATTTGAGCGGAGAGAACAATTATTCACTTGTAGGTTGAGTTCAGAGCAAGAAAGCAATTGTAATACATTCCCTATTCATTTGATTAATGAAAGCAGGCTTAAGGGGTTTTTACCAGTTGTTTTCCCCTAGCTAAATCTATGTACTCGTGTATGTGATTGATGCATGTTTGTCAATTTTGTTCTAAATTGTGAATTAATTTCCGCATAACAGTAGAGTAGAATTGTGTCTCTTGATTTAGATTACATTTCTTGAGAAGTTGCAATTCTATCACCATTTCTACATGGTATTAGAGAAAGGTTCACATTAGAACAAGAATTTTGATGTTGTTCCTCAAGAGGTTCGAATTAGCAGCTTCAATGTAGCATAATTTCTTATGAGTTGGGAGAATGTCTTTCAATGGCTTGAGGCTAGAGTACGCCCTAGAGGGTAGCTCGAATTTCATTGTCTGGAAGGATCGCACGGAGGCAGTGCTTGATGACAATGGATTGTTGGATTATGTCAAGACATACATTCCAAAACTAGGATCAGTTGATGCCCAAAAACCAGCCCAATGGAAGAAAGATGTAGCCAATGTGAGAAGCATAATCCTAGAGGGATTGAGAGACCACATTGTCTCAAATCTCCATGGAAAAGAAACTCCTTTTGCAATGTGGAAGGCATCAACTAAGTTATTCACAGAGAATAGCAGCGACCATAGAAAACTGGCCCTCAAAGACAAACTTTGAAACATTACGATACATAAGAATGAAATTATTTCACAATATCTTACCAGATTTACACAAGTTCGATATGAGCTTGGAGGGGTTGATGTGAATGTTGTAGAAGATGACCTAGTGAGCCTAGCTCTTCTAGGACTTCCCAAAAGTTTACATAACTACTAGGACTTGGTGAACGGGAGGGAGAAATTACCGAATTGGGAACGCTTAAAGTTCGATTTGGTACAAGAAGAAATCAGGAGAAACACCAGAGATGGAAGTTCATCCAAGGGAGAGGATGAAGAAAACTTTGCATTGGTTGTAAAGGGAAAGAAGTGAAAAGGAAAGAAATATCAAACCAAACCAGAATCCAACCAAGGGGGTAAGAAGAAATACTTGTCCAAAATAAAATGCTTCAATTGTCATGAATTCGGGCACTATGCTACAAAGTGTCCACACAAAAAGTTTAGCAAGAAGAACTCAGGAGGAGTAGCAGGTGAAGAATTAGCTTCACAGTTCGAGCTATAATTCATCTTAATCACATGCATGACCAACACCATGATGGGGAGTGTGTGGCACCTGGACTTGGGTGCATCATTCCACATGACAGGGTGGAGAGAGTTTTTTAGTGACCTGGAGGAGAAGGATCTCCATATGCATATTGAGATTGGGGAAGACAAAAGGTACAATGCTACCAGGATTGATACAGTAACCTTTAAGAGGGAGTCAGGATCCTCTCTTCATCTCAAATATTTCATGTTTGTACCAGGCCAGAATAAGAACCTCATATTTGTAGTAGTTTGGGAAGATCATAGCTATGATGTGATCTTCAGTAAAGGGAAAGCCTTTCTGAGACACATAAGTATTAGACAAGTGAAGCAAATCGAGGTTTGTTATGCAACCAACTCACAAATAGATAGATCAACAAATTAAAAATTATCCTCTTCGAGGGGGAAGTCTCCTTTACATTACAGAAAATGAACAATTCTGGGATGATACAAATGACAAGAGCTCCTTTGTATATATAGGATTCTAAGGGGTCATAATATAATCAAAGCTTACATAAAAATAATAATGTAAGGGAACAACAATAACAATATTGGGCTTCTATGGGGCACAACAATAACAATATGGGGGCTACATGGGCACAACCATAACAATAACGGGGCTACAATAACAATAACAATAACGGGGCTACACTAGTATTGTAGGGACCTAACATGCCCCTCTCCTTCAAAAAAGTGTTGTCCTCAATGCT